>VACF01000019.1:0-266122 GCA_006891605.1 Pleurozium schreberi
TGTACCCCGAGGTGGGATCCATGGTGCCCAAAAAATTTGGGAACTGCAACTCGGCGGATCCCTGTTGCGAGGACGACGAGGAGTCGTTGTCGTTGTAAATGGCGTTGCGTAGGTAGTCCTGGAAGTAGGAGGAAGAAGGCTCCAAGACTGGGCTGGTAGCAGGGGACGCTTGAGAGGATTTCGGTCGCTTGTCTTCTGTTGTCTTRTCCGACGCGAGCTCGGCTGCGGAGCCAGTGAGCTTCTGCACGAGGTCCATGAAGTTGGTGCTGGAGGATTCGAGCACGGTGGTGGGGACTTTCTTCGAGGGGCGCTTGCGCTTCTTCTTCTCAGTTACGGGCTTCCCTGACTTGGTGTTCGTGGGTTGGAAGGCACTCGCCATTGTGTAATCACGGCCGGTTTAAAAAATGGTGGTAGTTTCGAACGGAGAGAGGCAATGCGGGGAACGATGGTAGCAATTGAGCGAGTTCGTGCACCATGGAACCTGCAAAGGATTAACAGAAGTGGGATGAGAAAAAATGGTTTGCAGTTGATTGCAACTCCAATCTCAATCGAAATCCCGCATTGGAAACGAATGCGACCTCCACGCAACCCAAATCGCATAAAATTCAGTCCTGTGCACGAAATTCTACACTCTCTCTCTCTCCAACCCAAATGACACCAAACTCAGTCCCCTGCTCGCAACTCTATACTTTCTCTCCAACCCAAATGACACCATATTCATCCCTCTTCAAAAAATTCTACACACACTCTCTCTTTTTCTCTCAACCCAAATGGCACAAACCTCAGTCCACTACACGTCCTCCTACGCCCTCTCTCCCCAACCCCAATGGCAAAAAACTTGAATCCTCAGCGCGCAATTCAACACACACTCTGCACGTAATCCTACACTCTCTCTTCAATCCCAATGACACAACCTACCAATCAAATTGAAAAACTCCGATCCGAATGCGAATGCGTGAACTTACAGCTTGCCAGGAGAGTGCGATTGCCTTCGACGACGGGGCTGATAAATTCGAGGTTACGATCCTTGGGCTCGCGTCACAGGATTGTTGCTATGAAATTTGCGCTTCCGTTGCAAGCTAATCAGACGATGATGGATTTCAGTGGTGACTGTGCGAGTGCGTGTGGAAGTGGAAATTGTAGGGAACGGGAGTGCGGCTGGGCTACTTATGGCGCCCCCGAAGTCAATGGGACGCGCTTCCGGTGCGAGAACCGGTTTTCTACGTGTACTCGGTTTCTCTGGTCAAGTGCCAGAGACCGACGCCTTGACTGCCCTGCTGGCTACTAGCCCTGCCGGAGAGCGGGATGGATTGTATGTAGATGAATGTATCCCGTTTGGATGAAATTAGGGATGAAATTCATCGAATGGATGCGTGATGGGTGCATGATGGATTCGTGATGGATGGATAAGAGTGGGATGGGCGGACTTTTCGGTGCWTGAGGTGGTGGGGCCCAGAATTGGAACAGCCAATCAGGGTCTGTGGGGAGGCCTTTGGGGGGCAAGAGCGGTGTCTGAACTCATAATGATGGATTCTTTTGTCCGCCAGTACAATTTGGAGGTGGGGTTCCTAAGAGCAACCCCAAGCAACCCCACCAGTGAGTTCCGTCTTCCTAAAAATTTAGGGAGAGGATCTCAAGTACAGATAGGGATACGGAACCTTCACCGCACCAAGCTTTTCCACGTTTTGTATCCCTAAATTTTATAGAACTCTCCAAAAGTTGCGCCCGAGTTCCGTATTGCAAGCCTCGTTTGCAGGATTTGCCAAGTCTCATTTGTATATGAGGTCTCGAAATAAAGTAGGGAAAGGGATACGGAAGACCTGGTGGGGATGCTCTAAGGGGGCTCAGTAGAGGAGTCAAAGTGCGGGAGACTTGGTATGTAATAACTTGTGGAAATGGGAAATTTGGAAACTCTAGATTATAATGACTTTGTCGGACAAGCAAATTGTCTATTCTTAAGAGTCAAGTTGGAAGGGTTTCCTTTCTTGCTCTCACTCCTTGTCAATGACTACAAATTCAACAAAACCAAATTTTAAGGTTAAAAAAAATGGTAGCTGCTATGAGTTTCAAAACTCTAGATGAATTGGAAAGGAAGACCAATCATAGTGGAAGCTGACTATGTGTGGTGATTTGATACATGTAAAACGATTCATCAGGAAGCCAATGATTCCCAAAGACTCAATTTCCTTGCATGGTGTTGGGTATATAAAATGTTTTGAAGAAAGGTGATATATTTTCTTATGAAAGCATGGGCCTAAAGAGGAAAGAAGGATGATTGCCTTGTAGTGACAAAACACAACACATGATTATGTGATTCTTCTTTCCTTAGAGAATTAGTCTTAAGTGTAAGTCTTCCATTGTGGCAATTTTTACAATAGGTGAAGAATAGATTTTAATTAAAATAAAGAATTCAAATATCATAAAACTATCATTAAAGAAGATTTTAATTTTTTTTAGAAAACATAGAATCTTGAGTATTGTAAAGTTGAAAATAAATTGATTACAAGTTCTTTAGAATATTATAGATGAAAATGCAATTTATATATGGGAGGGGAACCTTTTTCCATTCCTAGCGCCAATTTTGTTTCCTAAAGAGAATGCTTGAACCATCCCTTTTTATGTTCATTTCCTCGTCTTGCTGACACCGATCCTCAGTGATCCAAGAAGCGGCGGCGACCTCCTAGCCGATAGAGGCGCGAAAGAAATGCCAGAAGGCGGGCAGTGAGAAACTGCAACCGACGGTGAAGTTAAAAATTGCGCAGTGACAGACGAGGCAGGCAGTTGAGCTGCGGCGATCGCCATRCTCGATTCTCCTTCTTGCGAAAAATTGGCTCGCAATCCCAACGTCGATGCTTTCGAGAGTCGTTGGCTATGGCGCTGAAGGCGCAGCAATCCCAAGGAACTCGACGAGACGAAGGTAGTGAATTAAAATCTTGAACCAGGCGCTGTGTGAACGGTGCCWGAGGACACCGCAACCTCATGCTGTGTGAACGCATGTAGAGACTATAAGTTAATGAGAAGTTATAAAGTTACTAATCGTGTGTTTTACAGTACAATGATAGCCTGCCGTGCGGCTTCATCCCACATTCATCCATAAATTAATCATTCGTGATTCAGATGGATGATATTTTTAAGCCAGGGTTTCCTTATAAASTTCGTAGCCTCCTCCTCKTCCYCTATCTGTCTCTTTGCTGCTTCTAGACGGCGATGGTTGCTGGAACGCAACCTTCTACTTGCGTCCGCCGTTTGTTTGTCTCCCGTGATCTCCTCGAGTCGAGGCCTGTTTAGATTCTTTGCAATACTGTTTCCTGTTCTTTTGAATCTGCTGATTGTCTCTGYTATAGTTGATTTCTTACTCTGCTTCACAGAGCTCTGGATATCTTAGGGTTTTGGTTGTCATCGTTCTGCGTGTGCCATCGTTCTGCGTGCCTTCGGCTATCTAGGCTGTACAATGAGGATATCTCTTATTTTTGGTTGAGAGCTTGCTCGCTGATGTAACCAAACCTCCTACTCATTCTGAGTGCAACCTTCAAAGTTAGGTTTAGGGTTTTGCGGCCTCTCGAAGATATTTCTAGGGTTTTATAATCTGTCAGGCACGTGATGAAACAATTTCRAATGGGTAATTTGCGCCTGACYTCCATGATGCAAAACACCTTGGAGAACTGAYGCCTCATGGCTTATATTTCGTATCATGTCTKGTATGTGAGGGCCAGTGAAGATTWTTTTGGAATTACCGGCTGATGATTTTATTCAAATCASAATGCTGAGAACTGGCTGACTGAGGCCTTCACACAGATCTTTTTAACTAGTTCGCCAACCTGCCACGACGTGGATAGCACTCGCTATGATCTAACAGTCGACCAGGGTTAGGCGTACAGAGATTTTTACTTCTCGATAGGAAGCCAAGCGGATGCTGAAAAGCTGTTCCTCATTGGTGCCATTTAGGGTAATTATATCTGTCTGTTTTATAGTTCGAATATTGGTTTACCTGATGATGATAATCTCCCAAGATAGGAAGTGCCGTATGACGCTTATGTCTCTGCCCTAACTCTTCCCTACGATTGGATCCGCAATGTATTTCTCGGAGTACTTGCGGAAGGTTTGGTATGTGGATAGGTGAAAAGCAGAGATGAGTGATTTGACACGGGTTTCTGAGGGTCCGTTGTTTGTCATGCGGTGATGATACCAAAGTGTTTCGGACTAGAGTTTCTGATCTGGGGTAGTAGCCAGWTTTGAAGAAACCACTCTTGGCTGTCTGAGCAWAGYACTTGTCTGMCAYCMYAGTACTTTAGTCTWWACGATGCGCTTSTGTTRTCACTTTCTGTGCTTCGTATGAGTCGTTTTGAAGGCTTATGATGATACCGATTATCTGCTACTTATTGGATGGCCTTCGGTCAACTGACATGGAACTACCACCAAGAGCTGAGGCCTTCTCTTTCTATTTTTTTCTCGTCTTATCTGTGAAAATGTATAAGCATAACTTCCTGCACATGACAAGAGTGTTTGTACATGTCAAATCCCCAGCCATTCAACCACAAGGGTGCAGCCTCTGTCCTCAAAATATTTCACATTTTATAACTGCACCTCATGAAAAATTGAAAAAAAAAGAAGCCCTGGGAAGCACCCTGAAATACAGTACCAGTGTAAATGGCGGTGTCCTTCACGTCGCAATCTTACAGTGGAAACCTGTTCGGAGAACTTGCACCTGTGATTCTCGGAACGATTCGATTTTAGACTGTTTCTTGTTTCATTTGAAGGAGCTAACTTGTCGACTCAGCAATAATCTCAGGAGGCCAGATCAAATGTATCATGAGAGCAGTTACCATTGAGTGTTCAGTCCTTGTCGAAAACATGATATATCCTGATCGAGAAGTAGGTTTTAGGTGTTTTGCGATTTTCACGTTTGCTTCATGGTTCTGTGCTGTGTAGGTCGACGATTCGCCAACTYCCTCGCCGCCCATCCCTGACGTGCTTCGCGCACTAGACACCGAGCTMAACCTCACGGGCGCCCACGCGCGCACTCTCACCTTGATCGAGCGAGCCGACGCGCACGATTTCCCCACAGGATCCCTCCTGTCGAATCTCACCTGGACAGACCCAGTAACCGAGACCCCTTACCTCGGCGCCACAGAGATTTGGGAGTTCATCAACCTCACCCCCGACGCTCACCCCATTCACATCCACCTCGTCAAGTTCAAGGTCCTGAATTTGCAAAAATTCAACCAAACCTTGTTCCAGGARAAGGGATGCCACGAATTCGAGAAGGACAACCGAGGCCCCGGGAGTTGTATTCGTGACGATCCTGTGGCGCCCATGGCTTACCACGTCGGGTGGAAGGACACAGTCACGGCGTTGCCAGGGTTCGTGACGCGCTTGGTGGTGAAGTGGAGCTCGGATTCTGGCGATGGCAAGTTCCCGTTTGACGCCACTGCGGCGCCGGGGTACCTGTGGCACTGCCATATTCTGGATCACGAGGACAACGCCATGATGCGACCCATTCAGGTGGTAATGGTGTAGTGCTTTTGTAAAGGCGTTGGTGCAGACGCCATAGCTGGGAAGAGGGAATGGAAAAACTGCAAGACTCGCGTTTGAGAGGCGCAGCGTCGTGTACATCTTTGTTCATRTTTGTATAGTGTCGAGTAGTTGCCATTCTCTCCACCTCCCCTGTCGCCGCAGAAGGAATGGTGACTTCAGCTGAATTCTTTCAATGTGCGATCTGAAGTGGCCTTTTCGAGGTTTGTATTGCAGTTCTTGTGAAATCTATTTTTTTGCATGGCAAAAAACTTCCTCTACCTTCCAGATGTCGAAGATAGGCTAAATTTGCTCAAGTGGTTGGAAATGGGTGATCATCTTGATATTGTTAACAACTCCAAATTTGCTTGAAATTTGGATAAAAGAAATAATGTGTGATCCTTTGAAAGTATTAAAAAAACTTGTTTAGCTTGTGTGAAAGTAGAGAAATATTCACTTTCAAAGATTATATGAATAGAGTACTAGTAGGAATGTGATTTATATAGACTCGGAAAATGACCAACAAGAAGTAAATGACTAAATGTGGGTCTTCTTGTGGTCACTACCTTAGTCTATGCATAGTTACCATGTTTCTACTTGTAGAGCATCAAGAATCAATTCCTACATGAAGGTTAGATTAGACATGAATTAAATAGGTCTTGTCCAAAAGTGCCACATGACATCTAGTGATTGGTGCAATTAGACAAATAACTTGTTAAAATCTAATGTGGAAATTCCTTCTCGGCACCTTCTCATATATTATCAGAATCGTCCTTAATCTTTTTTTTATGAACTTAATAAATATCAAATTGGTAGATACACAAAAAAGCTAGTGAATCTTGACATAAAGAATTACAGTGTAATGTTAACATGGATTAGCAAAGGAATGTTGCATCATAGAAATTAAGCTCAGCAAACCTTAGTAACTATACAATTTTATTGATAATTAGAAAATAAATTGTCAAAAATCATGTGCAATTGTAAGTATATTATACTTTTGTATAATTTTTTTATTTAATGGTACTTTAATATCATTAAACTATTTGTATTTATATCATTAAACTCTCTTGAATGGGATTTTGAAGTAAAAACAAAATGTTTCTAAACAAATGTCTATTTCGATACTTCCTGCACGTCTCTCCAATAAAATTTTGAAGATCTGTCACTGGTGGTTTCCAATAATTAATTATTAAAAGCATGGAATTCACCAACCAAAAAGTTTAATCATTTGCAATTGAAATTTAATTTGATTTATTGAGATTGCATAAGAATGCAATTTTGATTCCACATGACAAAAATTCCAATTTTATTTATGTACATAATTGGAATTTTTCTTATGTATATATGGGTGATTGCAAGAAATATTTGTCCTATTTGTCTCAAAACAGACTATTTCAATGAATCATGTGCCTTTTGGAATAAAATTTTATAAAATAAAATAAAATATGGATAATTTGTAAAGCATTGAAAATAGGATGCCTCTAGGAATTCAAACCTAGAAAAAATTTATCTCAAAAATTTATTTACAAAAAAAGTACAATGGAAAATACTAAGAAAATGGACACTTTGCTTTTTATTTTTAAAAAGTAGTAAATAAATTCAAAAAATAAATAAATTTCCTAACTTAAATAAGCATTCTTTCCAACCATTTTCATCTTCACGATAAAAAAAATTGTGTTTTTTTGCACTTGAGCAAAGATAGTGCACTTTGAGCACATGTGGAAGGTGAATACTTTATTATTTTGAGAAAATCTCTTTAAGGGCTTGTGTAATTTTTAGTAAAATTCCTTGTTTCTTAACTTTTGAGCTTCAAATTTTCAATTTTGGGTCAAAAATAGGACTAAAAACCTCCAAAATGACCAAGGCAAACACCCAATTGGGGGTTGTTTAAAACTAGTAAAATAATTTTAAAAATTCTCAAAAAATTACTCAATGTCTAAAACTACCTCATATATCTTTTCATTTCAAAATTCATATGAAATTGGCATTCAATACAAAAATTATGAGCAAAAAATCACATGTTCAAGGCCAAGGGAACAAAAAATAGGATAAGTGTTACTTGCAATCACCCGTATGTATATACATACTCATACATATATACACACATATGTATACTACACAAAAATCTATATGTGTACAAGGATTAGGAAAGTAGGAACCATTATAGGGACATGGGTGCACGATTGGGCAAGAGACGAGGGGGAACGCACACATACACGACAAATCATAAGAAATCTCATCGTGCTCTTCCTAGATCTTCATCGTGAACGTCATGTGAAGAAATTGAATGATGTTTTCTTTGGGATGACGGAGAATGTGATTGACAGATTTCAGTTTGTGATAAGAAGAGTCACTCCCAGTGACACTGCAAAATTCTCTGAATGTTAATCCCTAAATGCACAAAGTAAGTGCGTTTTTTGGCAACATAGTGATTTTTGTGCATTCGCGGGTGACGGTACAAGACTTTTCCAAAAAAAGCAAATTACAATAAAGAAATATGTACTTTTAAAACTAAGGGCAAAATCATGTATGTTTGTGGTAGCCCACTATCCCCCTATCCCCTGAAAAGATGCTACCCTCCCTACATTGAATCCTCTCCCCTATCAAAAAACAATGGTTGTTGATCTTTTTATTAAAAAAACAAAGCCCCGCTCCTACCGTCGATTTGATTTGGCTAAATTTCTTTCGTCCGATCTGGCCATAAATGGATGGCCACCCGATTTGTAGGTGGTTTGTTGGGCAGGATTTCATGCATACAATTTCTCGCCAATTGGGTTTTGGGTCACTCCTGTCTTGCCCATTGCGCATACCGGGTGTTTAGTCTATCGCAACTGTGTTTCTTCTTGCCGTGCCTGCTGGTTGTGTTTCTTTGTGGGGGGTGCGCTTCTACTCCACCGCGCTTGGCCTCCGAGGTAATCATCTTTCTCCTTTTTCAGTTTTGATACTAAGTTCTTGCTTTCGTAATTGAAGTAAAAGGGATGATGAGTTTTGTAATTGAAGTAAAAGGGATGATGGGTTTCTGTGGAGAGTGGTGAGCTTGTTGTTTTTGTATAAATTCATTCAAATTTTTTGCTACTTAGGGTTTATCTTTGCTTCACGGTGCCAGTTCTAGTACTGCATCGTGGTATTCTTTTCAGGTTTTCATCTAGTGACGCAACTTTCTTTCTAGGGTTTATATTTGGTTTCTCTGTTTAGCTTGTGGATGGTCATTGAGAGAAATCTAGTGTCTTCTGGTGATAATTTGCTTGAAAAGAAGAATTGATGTTTTAATGACAATCAGTGATGTAGTTTTTATTAAGGTTGAGTCTAAGGTTTAAACAATTACACGCCTACAATTACACCTCTATTTTCTCGATGTATATGTGGTTTTTCAATTCTGTGTGTTGTAAAAATGATTGTATTGCCTTTTGGAATTTGTACATAGGAATGTGGTTTCTGTGTTATGATAGCAGTAAGATGTGTCGTTAAGTTGTTTGTTTTGTTAGGGTTTTCTTGAAGTTGTGAATTGGAAGCACATAGAGGCTTGTGTGTCTTGTGCAGAGACCATACCAGTTAGATGCATTTGGGTTTTAAATCATTGGGTTGGTTTGTGTTTACGCTACTAATCTTATTTACAAAAGTTATTCCTTCAATAACAAAAATTTGAAATTGGTTTTCTAGATTTAAATATATAGGGAGAGCTTTGAATCATTCCATTTTAATTACTAAAATGAAAGTTATAAGGAGTTTTAGTTTGTGGGCAATTATGGATTCTTTACTCCAAATAAACTTTGGAGTGCTTTATTGAACTCAATTTCAATATTTTTGGAGAAAAATAAAATCCTAGGATGCACATTGTTTATTACAACATTACAACCCTTGAAATTGGAATTTTTCAATTCTATAATTAAATTCTTAACAATTTAGTATCATGAACCATTTGCTACTTCTTTCTACTTACTACTTTTTTCCTATATGTTGTACAATTTCAAATGATTTGAAAAATTTTAACCCCTAAAGGACCAAGTGTCCGTTCAACGTACGCAAAAAATCTCGAGTAGATTGCTACAAAGTCATTTTGGGTCGGATGTTCATGAAATTTGGACACGTGTAACCATGTACCATCTTCCGGAAAATCTAATTTTTTCTAATCGGGTGCCTGAATCAAAAGTTATGATGCCCTAAACTTTATAGGCAACTCGGGCAGCTCCGGATAGCATGTGCAAAACTCTTCCTATGATTGTGAAATTTGGAGGGTATGTAGCTTACAGGGTACAAGATGCAAATGTGAAAGAAAATAACCATGCTTAGTGTAAAAATCTCATTCTAAAAGGAGTAAACATTTCCAAGCCTTGTTGAGCACGGTTGGAAAAAATCTTCTTCATCTAACTTCAGATGTTATAATCTTTGAATCCGCGCGGTCAAAGTTTCTAAAATTGTTTCCACATATTCAGATAGAAGTCTAGTACAAATTTGTACGGTTAAATCTTGAAAAAAAATTCTTTTATCATTTTTTTTCTTGCTGCCCTAAAAAGCGGCAATTTTTTATAATTTCTGCCCAAAACATGCCTCGGTCCTTTAGGGATTAAGCATGTAGTCAATTTGCCTTGAAATTTGACTCCGAAGAGTTACCACCAATATGTACATTTTTTCATACAAATATGACCATGTGAAGTACAGCTGCATGTTTCTTGCGGGGCCAAAAATTGGATTCCTATCAATTCAAATACTAATATCTTGCCAATATACATGCTAAAAATATTTGATATTTTTTCTACATCTTCTTAAACTAACTTAGAGGACTAAAAGATCCTATGGTTACATGTGTCCAATTTTTTTTATTTTATTTTAAATGTGGTACTTTAATTAGAATTGGCATATCGTCAAGGGAATTTTGGGTTAACCAACCTAAACCATTGTTCCCCTTGGAGATTTGCATGAGAATCTCTCCAAAAAATCCTATGAGTGAATTGACCGTGGTTTAATTTGTAGATAGTTGTTGATTGTTTGAGAAGCTGTAATATGTGAATCATTGGTTGGCTCGAAAGTTGCAAAGAGTCATTGTTTGGCTCAACGATTGCAATGCTAGGAACTCTCTTTTTTGAAAAATGATGACCGGCCACTTCAAAAAGTGAAGAGGGCACGGGCAAATAGTAAGTTTTGGGCGCAACTTACTAAGCAATTTAAAAGTCTTTTGAACTCCACTTTTATCAAAGCTTCTTTTCAAAAGTTGAAAAGATTCTCTTCAATATAATAAAATAATAGCATAGAGTGGATATTTGACCACTTAATGAGTCTCTTCGTGAGGCCATGCCTCTTCAAGAAAAATGTTTTCTTGAACAAGGGACGCCAAACAACAAATATTMCTTGTTTGGCGCCCATGTCATRTCCAACMGWRGTGATGCTATGAGCCATTCAAACACATTCATGCGTGAGGCTAGGAGTAGAACCCCATTGTAGGCACTCAAAACAGATTGGCCACCTCAAAATTTAAGGACTACATTGGGAATTGGTGTGTCTTGTGTGTGCCGAGCTATCGGATTTTTTTGTCCTTCTCCATTTTCAAGGTACAAATTGCAGTGAATAGGCATTCTCAAAAGTCAAAAATGGAAGAGCATGATCCATTGGTTGCACACAGAAGCAGGCGGTCGAGTCTCTAGTACCCAACGAGCCATATGCATTACATGCTTTTTGAGGCTCAGGGAGGGCTACGAGTTCCCTGCTGCGTTCTTGCGTTCCCGCAGCATAGCAGCAGCCTAACGTGGCGAAGCGACTACCACGTCAGATTTATTTTTTTGGCAAAAAAAAAATCTTTTTACATTGCAAGACCAAATTTTTTTTTTTTTTTTTTTTTGGTAATTATTTTTCTAACAGTAGCCAGCCGTTCCATCACTGCATTGAGAACAGTAAGGAAATAGGCCTGAAACGGCCCTCTAGAGGCCTCGTTTCTCATCTAATGCGGATGTGTAACAATGGGTGAATGTAAAAAAAAAGCCCCCTATTTTTGTGCTGTAATAGTTTTGTGATTATCACCTCTCTCAGCTAATTTGGGTCCTCTCATTACAAATATGAAGTCAAAAATTGCAAATAAATTTATGCATGAGAAATAAAAAGTTCAAGTGTTTTCCCCAGGATTAAAACATGGGGGCAAAACCACCTTCGCATTCGGCTCGTTGGGGTACTATAACTCGACCGGAGTTTATGGGCCAGGGTGAACAGAAGTCCCTCGCCAAATTTTCTTTGGCGCCCCTCTTTAGGGAGGCAGCCATGGGGATGCCTTTATGGATTGGTCTTGGCAGCCATGCATTTCAATATGCCKGCATGGACTTGGATTAAGTTATTTAAGCAAATTTTAAAAAATCCCCATAATTTCTATTTGTGCACCTACAAAAATATTTGCTTTGCCTTGTACTAGCCCTAATCATGTCCACAGTTGTTTATTTGATTCGTTATGCGTCGCTCTTTTAAACTTGGCAATGATTATTTTTCACCTTGTGTCACATAGATAAATAAACAAGAACAATATGCATTATAGGAGATTTGAGGGCAAGGGAGGTCTGTTTAAGGGTTATTTCCTGGTTTCTCTCGTTGTTGTCCAAAAATTGTAAAGTAATTAGTGTTGYTAGGATTTTTCAATTTAACCTCCAAGGTCCTCAGGTCATATTTATGTCAAAAACAACTCAAAAGCTAACCATAAGATCTTATACTTCACTCGCCTAAAATCATGTAAAAATCTCATGAAGTTTGATTCTATAGATTGAAAGATATTAGCATTCAAAGTTGGGGAAAAAAAAGTATTTTAAACACTACCTTGCAATTTTAGATGACTTCAATTGCCATTTGTGGAAAAAACTTGCACTAAAGACTTTGAATTACAAAAAAATTGTGTTGAAGAATTGAGTCTAGATTCTAGGGAAAAAAAAAATTTTAAATCACATTTGATTTTTATTCTTTAAAAAATTGTTAAGTAGAAGTAGTTCAAGATTGAATAAAAAACTAAAACATTAGTAGCTCTAGGATGGGATTAAAACACAATAATTCCAACGGTTAGATTATTCCAACAAGCAAGCTTAACCTTGTCAAATGGGTTTTTTTGAAAAATTGTGAAAAATGTATTTAGAAGTAAAATCTATAAATTATCTAACTTATCTTTTCAAGAAGATGCTCTAATTGCCTAACAATAAAATTGTCCATAACTTTCATATGATAAATCCAAATGGAAAGAACACTCCCGCATATGTACAAAAGTGCAATCTACAGAAATTAAATTTTTGAAATTAATTTTTTTTTTTGTGAGGTGGTTTTTCTCTGCCGCACTTAAGAAAAGGACATTTTGTGCCATGACTTTTGCTCTTGATCACTGATTGAAATGAAAATTATATTTCCAACAATCCAAATGTATTTTTTTATATTTACAAAAAAATTAAGAAAAATTAGGATAAATATTGAGACCGTAGGTGCCTGTCCAAAATCCATTTTGTCTTTCGAGAGGACAATAAAACTTCAAGGTCAAAATTTTACAAAATTGTTAAAAAAACTAAAAAAATGATTTAAAAATATCTAGTTTAAAAATATATATTACCCAATCGCTAATATTTGATGTAGTAATCTCTTGACTACGTCAGAGTGTTGATGTGGCGATTTACACAATCCGGGAACTCTAGATAACTCGTGGACTTCTAATCTCATGTAATGACCATAAAGTTTTGTGGCAAGTTAATTTATCGACCAATTGGACCTCATGTCCTTGCTCCAAAGGAACCTTAACTTCATTGAGCAATGTGAATGTGGTTGTAAATAGGATTTGGAAATATAACCTTCAAATGCCTAAACTGCGTTTTTTGGCAACATAGCAATTTTGGGCAGCTCACTACCAATGGAGTTTCTATTTTTTTTTCTTTCAAGTTTTCACACAATATGTCCCCAAAGAGTACCTTTAAGGTCCAACAATTTTCATACCTTTTGACTACATAGTTTAAAAATTATTATATGATATGTAGTTTTCATTGCTTGGCGGGCAGTCCGGGCAGAAAAAAAACTTCTTTGAAAATTACTTTTAAAAAAAAAAAAAAATTTAAATTGATTCATCATATTTTTATCTAAGTGGAAAGCATTGAATCATTTTATTTTGATCATTGAGTCAAAAGTTATGAGGATTTCTAGTTTGGAGTAGTTTGCGGCTAGTTATAGAATCTCTACTCTACAAAAAAGTTTGAAATCCATTATTTCATTCAATTTTTAATATTTTTGGAAAAAAACTAAAAACAATAGGTATGAATTGTTTATTACAACATTTTAACCATTGGGATTGGCATTTCCATAATTAAATTGTTTACATTTTAGTATTTTGAATCATTTTCTACTTCTTTCTACTTACTATTTATTTCCTATATGTTGTACAATTCCAAATGATTTGCAATTTTTTAAATATGTAACTAACTTGCCTTGAAGAATGAATCCAAAGAGTAACCACCATTTTGGACATTTTTACATACGAATGTGACCTTGTGACGTGTAGCTACCCAATTTTTTATAGTGACAAAAATGATTTTTGTGAATTCAAACCCTAATATCTTGCAATCTACATAGTGGAAAATTCTGAAATTTTTTCTACATCTTTTCAAACCAACGTACTACAAGATCCCATGGTTACATATGTCAAAAAATGATTTTTTTTCTAAAATTTGGTACTTGTATTAGAAATGGCAGTTTTGGAACGTTTTTGATGAAAACAGAGTTGACACCATTTACGGGTTAAATTTGGAAACCAAGTTTGATGCCAAAAGGTGAAAGTACCCAAAACCGATCATTTAAGCAATTCAGCATAGCTGAAGGCAATTTTTTTCGAAAATAATATTTTTATAGTATTAACAAGTGAAAATCATGAATAACCCAAAAAAAAATAGATTTTTTGCATATTGTATGTAATTTCTATGATTTTTGAAGTGCCGGCTCACTAGACCACTGGAACTGTCCTATAGGTTTACGTAAATATGAACACTGCCAAAATCAGCAGTCAGCAAATCAGAATTAAGTATGTGACATTCATATGTGTTAGCAAATCACAATCAAGTATTTCTAAGACTTATTAACTACAACCAATGGACGCAATTAAGTGTAGTCTATGGTACAGGATTGGGTACACGTGCACTAATGGGTGTTTTTACCTTAGTATGTGTCCTTTGAATAAAATGCCAATAAATTCTCTAGATTTATCTACAGTTAAGCAAAAAAATAGCACATGTATGTACATAACATTGTTGACTAGAGTTGCTAGTTCTGCTTCGCTCCCTTGTAAATTAGGAATGGCTATTTCTCAATTCTCTAAAACTTTCCAGCCAACCAATGACATTAGCATTGCAAATTCATAGCCAATTAATGATTCTCCCCATTGATATTAGAACTGAATTCCTTCCAAGCTTTCACGAAGGCATTATCCCTCCTCCAAAAATGAATGGTTTAGACAATTCAACAATGTCATATATCATGAGGGCAATTCCGCATGGAAATAGTTATATGTATGAGACGACAATTCTGCATGGAAATGTCACAAGGATGATTCCACGTTATAAAAAAGGTATACATATACATAAAATCATAATGGTATAATCTAAAAAAATAATCATATCTAACTATGATAATAATTATTTGTAGTGATTTTCAAGAAATCATGAAATGCTTTTAAATGATCATTTATTTGTTGAATTTGATTCAAACTTGCTTCTACTTTTGATGTACATTAGATTCCATGGTGATGGATGATGAATGTTTTTAATGAATAAGTTACTATTAAAGCTCGAGGAGTCACTTAGTTGTACTACAACAAACCACGTGCAAACAAGTGGTTTCTAACAAACTATAATTTCAACCTAAAATTTTGAGCATTGTTTAATGATGACTATAGGTTTCTATTGCAAAAATTCCCAACACAAATAAAATATGAGATAATTTCTAGAAGAGGTTGAAAATGAACTAAAATGGCATGCTTTTCAACTCAAATATTTACAGAGAAAACATTTATATGACCACTACATTATTATTCAACTCAAAATGAGCTTTTAATAGAGACTTATTTTTAGGAATTTTTTTTTCATTTTTTAGACAATTTTTTCTTATATAATATAGGGGTGTGAAAGTTATTTTCTAGTTCTATAGTTAATCTTTTTACTTGAAAAATTTGTAACTAATTATTATAAACAAATAAAAATATCAATAATTCAAAACTTAAACTTTCAAAGTAGGAAAATTTGCTCGTATTTTTTTATTTATTTAATTCTATGTAAAATTCAAAAAATAAATAGGCGTTCCAAAGTTTTGTTTGCACGTGGTTTATTATGGACACTCTAAGTACCCCCCGAGTGTTAAAGCTTTACAAAATTGATTAACCTTGGAAGGATAAGGAGGTCCCTATGAAAATCATCATTTTTGAAACCATGGGAACAACTAGTATAAAAAATTCAAATGAACTCATTTGAAGTCAAAGTATTGTAGAAGATCTCCCCTTTCCACACAAAATTCTGAGAATGAGTAGTTGCACTTCTGTCCTACATGAAAATATACTTTGTCAACTATCAAACCACTCTAGTCCGTGGCGTCCTCCTTGGGTTAAATACATAAAAATATGTTTTAGAAAAACTTGTTGATTATTTTAGTGATGTATTTTTCTTGTTGACTTCATGCTTATGATTTTTGTGCAAGTATTTTGAATTGATTCATATCTAGATGGGGAAGATATTTTTTATTTTTTGGAATCTTGTTTGGAATCTTATTTGGAATCTTACTGAGCCTTAATTTATTTTGCCTATGAAGCTACAAATCTACATTCTTCCTTCTACGACACTTTTCTTTTAGAGTTTGTTAATAATACTCTCAAACAATTACACCCATACCATCTTTGTTACCCGCTTTGTTATTAAGAATTTTGGAAGCACCAATTGAATTGAAGTTGAATGGGACACCTTTTTAAACCTTGAATGCTTTATTCTTAAGGGCTTAACCCTAGATGACTAAAAGTATCCCCGCATAGTTTGGAAGTTCAATTTTAAGCGATGTAATTTTTTGCATCTTATGCACAATCTTATGCCCATTTTTAATAAGAATTTTTGGAACTTTTCTGCTCTCTCTTCTAATTAGTGTGGTAAAATTTTCCTTCTGATCTCAATTTCAACTCTTAGATAATGTGAACGTGGAGCTTCTTCATTGGCTATCGGTCTCTTCATCTCTTTGATTCTAAAGGCCCCTACTTCTTGCATCTTGTTTTGCACGTAAACCCATTCTCCAATTTTCATTCTTCATGCTCCAAACACCAAAAAGAGCAGTCACACCTTCTTCACACACAAGGGCTTTCCATTGGCTCCTCGATTGTCTCACCACCAACTTCTTAGAGCATTCCCAACTATCCTGGCCTTTTGCAGGCAGTTTGGGATGATTGTTATGTAGGCCGGTTGCCCTCAAGGCCGGAGCACCTCGCTCATGACCAAGGCCTAAAGGCTGGCCTCTCTCTGAATTTCATGGAGGATTTCAAGGGAGGGCTTCAAGTAGTGCATTTGATTGGGCGCTTTAGTGGGAGGATTTATAGCATTTTGTCTCACTATGTTTTAGAGGCCAGTGAAGAGGCCACGATGCGGCCTCCAAAAGCTCCTTGTTTTGGAGGCCGCCCACCACCTACAAGCAAGGCCTCTTAAGAGGTCATCCGTTTTGTAGGACGGGTGGGGCAATTTTGGAGGCCACAAGAGAGAGGCCATCTGTTTTGTAGGACGGGTGGGAATGCTCTTATTCTGCAAGATAACTTGCTTCCAAGAGGGGAGCTTCTTGGATTGCAGAAGGGTTCCCGAACATTCCTATCGACGACGCTCTTCTCCTTTCGAAGTTGGTTCCGCCACTTTGAACTTTCCTTCGTCAATTCTGGTCTTCCCCAGTCAAAAGCAGACGGACGGATAGACGGACAGTGAGAGTCCAAGTCACAGATCGAGCAAGCCTTTCTCAGTGTAAGAAGAAGTTCCACTACGGGCGGTATCTCGAATAACTGATTCTTCTTTGTCGGTATATCACCCCCACAGTACTCACTGTAGTTTGATTCTCATCTGGAAATCACTACCGTACACGTACTTCGCAGCACAGTCCCGGCCCATCTCTGTTTGTGGCGACCCGCAGTCGCAAGACGGGAAGTTCAAGCGCTATGTACAGTTCTCCGGAAGCCCGCGGCGGCTTTGGGTTTGGGTTTAGGTTCGGTTAGTTCGGCGCAGTTCCTCCTCCGTCCTCCGACCCCAATCCGAACTTTCTTAACCAGGTTCCCTAATAACGACGGACGCTTGCAAAGAGCTTTTGAAGCTTATCAATTAATAAGTTTGACTTTACTTGGAGTTGAAGGCACTCCATGAAAGAAATCGGGGTTCATTTCCCTACAGTACAGTACTGTAACTTCTTTCAGAAGGCCTGCGGAGAATGATCGGTCGTCAATTCGTCCTCCTCCTGGAGTTTGCGATTTTTCTCCAAAAGACTGAAAAAGAAAAAGAAAAAGGCAGCGGATATACAAGAATAACTTACTTGGGGGTGAGTCAACTGGCTAGAACGGCTAAGACTGCAATCCGCCAGCCCAGTTCTGGATAGCCACAGAAAAAAATATCTTCAAATTACAGGAAGGTAGGAGGTCCATAAAGCGACCATCTAAGCATCTGAAACTGAATTCTGGAGGAGGTAAAAGATCTTGAAATATTTTTCAGTAAAATTTTTGTTGAACGATAAGAGGAAATGACAAGTGGCTMAAGTTGTTTCATATTTTTTGGAGCTTTGTGGAATTAGTTATGAAATTTTGAATTTGAAATGCCATAGGGCTCTAAAAGCGACCACCTCCTAGAATGTACATATTTCGTACATTTTTGTAAATTGAAGAAAGCAAATTGTACCTCTCTGTCATGTTCGGTTCAAAATGCCGAGTCGGAGTTCGAGCCTCCTACCTTAGTCTTCAAGTTACTGAGTGAGTGAGTGAGTGAGTGAATGAGTTTAGTACAATTTTTTTTTTTTTTTTTTCTGGCACCATGGAGCCACAATCAAGTGTCGTGGCACAGTCACAGTGGTTTAAATTTGGAGGGACCGTCCTGCTTTTAGTGCGAAAAAAAAACCTTGGTTTAGTACGTACTGTAGTGTAATATTTGATTCCATATTATCTTCAAATACTGAAAATGTTTCTCCAATACTATAAGGAAAAACTACCCCCATTTTAGACCACATGGGAGGAAGCATATTGTGGGCTAAATTATGTTAGTGGTGTACATTTTAGTTATGAAATGATTGTACCCCACTAACGTAATTTTGTCCACAATGGGCTTGCTCCCATTTGATCTAAGATGGGGTAGTTTACCTTAGTGTGCACTAAACAGTGGAATTAGGTTGCTTTTATAATTAGGTTGCCTTTATTCCAAGAAAGTGACTCTTCAAACCATCAAATTCAACAAATATTTCTACAAATATTTCCATTTGTACACATGGAGGTTTATGAGTTCCAACTACACCAATAACTAATTCTAAAGTAGTGCATTCTCGTACAACAACAGTAAATGTTTATATAGTGTGGAATGTCAGAGAAATTAGTGAGGGGCAACCTGATTTCACTATTTAGTGTAGATTCCACTTCAGAGCAGAGAAAATTGCAAAAAATGAATTGGTAGCATCCACTTGGCTACTGGGAGTGGATGGCTTGTTCTTTTTGACAATAAAAAGAATTCTCACTTTTTTGTGTGTGAAAACGTTCACAATTGAATTGGTGTGGTGAAATGATTTTGCTGATTTGGACCACCGTTTTAGAACTTCAAATACCCTTTTGGTCTTTGCCGTGCACCTAGACATCTGCTGTGACCAGGGTCACGCAGTTCCCCAAATGGAGTATTCCCAGTACTGCATTTTTCCATCACTCTTTGAGTGTGCATAACTTTTGGAAATAAATTTTCCTAGGTCTGAATTTTCACACATGTAATTTTTTGAATGCTTTACAAATTATCCATATTTTATTTCATTTTTGAAAATTTTATTCCAAAAGTCACAGTACTCGAGTACTAAGGCCATTTTGACCCAAAAACGACAGGTGTTTCTTGCAACTACCCAACTTGCTTTTTGACGGTACCTACACAAAATAGTGAAGTTAGGTTGCCTTACAATTAGGTTGCCATACCCAAAAAGTTACCTCATGACTCACCGCTTATCGATGTGGAGGTACATGCAACTACGTGAATTTTACTTTTGATATTAGTGTTTGCTAATTTTATTACTAAATTTTTTTATATCAATAATAGTTGATGAAAATTACTACATCATGGCTTGTATGGTAACAATAAATATCTGTATAGTATAAAATGTTGAGAAATTAGTAAGAGATAATTATAATTTCACTATTTAGTATAAATAAAAAATTTGTTTAGTAATAAGCATGTTTATCTTAGTGTTTTCAATGCCACCATTTTAGATTGAATGTGGTCAATGAATATATTATGCAACTTGTATGGTTTTTTTCCATGCGACAAAATTAAAGGAGGGATGTCCAAAGCACCATGTGCTTAATATTTAAATTAATTTTGGTCAAATGATCTCATTATATACATCTTTCAAATGAATATGCACCTATTGTTGAAGAAATGATATTAAAATATCTTTTTGCTAAAACTTTGACCTCTCACAATATTTGAATATGGTATCCAAATGAAACATTCTTTGTAATGCACTAAATAATGCATTAAAATGTAGGAAGAACAGGCACGTAAAAACCTTTTAAGATGTTTCTCATCCATTTCCAAGGCAAATTCTTCAACGTAATTAGAGATTCAAGATTGATTACCACTAAGAGAGAATTTAACATAAGATGGGGGCACTTCATAGTGCAAAAATTTAGGTGGGAATGAGCCTTCTCAACTCACTAACACAGCCAAGGATTGCATAATAGGCTCAAAAGTACATCATGATTAAATAAGCCATGTGGCCACTAGATTCATGATGGCTCATGATGGCTTAGTCATTGAATATGGCTAGCACATGCCTCCCACAAGTTTCCACATGCCACAAGGCCACTACATATCTTTAATATTCCTACATGGTGGTAGTATTGATAATGTGGACTATCTTAGACTCACCTCAATTAGTACTAAAGTTAATTAAAATTATTCAAAATCCTTTAATTAATAGGTTTGATTTACACCTAATCAAGGGAATTTCCACATAATTGGACATCATGCACTTCACATCCAAAATTGTTCATTGTTCATCCAATCATATTCTTTATCATTCATCAATTTCTCAAACTAGCATGACTCATATGAGTAGGCAATTTGTACAACTAGTGCTAGTATGTGAGTGTAGAATCTATGAGCCCATGAGCATGGGAGTTCAAATTATGGACATCTTCTATGGTTATAGTTGTCTATGTTATAGACTCTTTCCATGTTAGTGTGCCTATGGTATAGACACATATGTTATAAACACCTTCAAATGGTTGTAGGTATATACCTACAACTAGGTTCAAGGTTTATAGGCTCACATCACTATGCTCACACTCTATGTTCATTGCAAATTGCATGGTACCTACACCTTGCAATTAGTTATGAGCTTTGTATTTTGGTGATTGAGAGCCTCAATTTATCTTGTAAGCACGCTCATGTTCTTCCCATTTCAAATCTTTAGAGAAGGGAAATGTGATACATTCTCTTTGAATTGAGGAGGGCCCATTTTTGTGAAGACTAGGAAGTTTTATTCTTCTCCTTTAGAAGTGAAGGATGGGCATGAAGAAGTTTCTCCATCCTCCATTCTCTCCATTTTTTTTTCCATTCTCTATTCTCCATGAGGGTATAATACCTTCTTTATGGAGGAGGGCTCTTATTGACTCCTTTTTTCACTCGATGCCTTTTCATTCTTCACAGAACTTTCACACCATTTTTGGAGAAGGTGTAACAACACTTCTTGTTAAGGGGGGCTTTATTACTTCCACAAACTATCAGGGAGTCTCAACATGGTAGCTTTTTTGTCAGCCAATAATTCTCTTGCAACTTTCTATTCATCCAATGACACTAATATTACAACTTCCTAGCCAATCAATGATTATCTACAAATTATAACTAAATTCACTCTAAATTTATATAGGGACACATTTTTCTTCCTTCAAAGGGGAATGAATTAGGCTTGTTAAATACAATTATGCTGAAATGCTCACAAAAGCATTAGGAAAAATTTGAACCCTCAAAGAGGCCGCGACCTTGCTGCCGCAGTGGTGTAATTATGGAAAAAAAAATTAATTAATTAATTAATTAATTTATTTATTTATTTCGAGAAATGACGGGGCACTAGTACGACCACGTCAGATATGGCAATTTTTTTTATTTATATTTATTTATATTTTTTTTTATATTTCTTTTTGTAGAGTATTTTTTTTTTTTTTTTTTGAAAAATAATTTTCTCTACTGTCACCGCGCCGCGCCGCGAAGCAACCCCTTTGAGGGTCCATATTTTTCCTAATGTGTCACTAGGAATGATGCAGTGGGTTGCAATCTTTGAGTAACATATAAGAATGTTTTCACAGATAATTTTTTTGGCATGAGTTTATGCAGGATAACACCAACTTTGTTTGACATTCCTCAAAATAGGGCCTTCTTATTAGGCTCCGCCCTCTTTCATCAATTTTTTTTATGAAATGTTTTTGTCATGGGCATTACCCTATACATAATATTATTTTATTTCACTTTTGAGGACCCTTTTCAAATATGCAAAAAGACCCCTATTATTTTCATAACTAATGTCAACTATCAATCATAATGTGACAAGTGTGAAAAATATTTTAGAATATCATTAAAGTGAGGGTCATCTTTAACCATATAAAGACACCATAGCAAAAAGACAGACATCGATGACTTTCCAAATCACTATAGAAACAAAGAATGCATCTATTGGTTCAATAATCATATCCTTTTTGAATGACTTTATGACATTTTATGTCCAGGTTTGGTCAAACTTCATTAGATTTCTATATTAATTCACACATTTTAAGCTATTATTTTTTTCACACGTAATAGTATATGTCTTAAATTTCATCTCATTTTTTATATTTAAAAACTTCGAATTGAATTTATATGATTTTTCAAAAAAAGATCTTTGTAAAATCACATTAATTAAGAAAATGGTTTAAATACCATAGAATTTTATGAAAAATAAAAAGAATGGTGACAAGCATCACGGTGTAATAGATGTAATACCCTTAAAGTTTACACAAAGATGCCATATTTAACTACTTTTGGACTTTGTCCATCCAGAGATCTCCGGATGTCATAGATATCTAAAATCTAAACCTGTTGTACATTTTTCAAACCACCTAGTCCAAAATCTATATCGTTTCTAGATTCATAAAATCTACAGAAGTCAAAGTCTACAATTGTCTTAGATGTCCCTTTACCAATTTTGGACTTTGTAAAGTCCAAAAGTAGTTAAATATGGCATAAAGAGAATTGTGATAGAAAAAAAAAAAAAAATCAAAATTGGTATATTTTGAACTTTAAAGATGCTATCTTCAAAGTGCCTTAACCCCTAAAATTCCTTGACGATGCTTCACCGAAAATGCTTCAAAATTGCCATTTCTAGTACAAGTACCAAATTTTTGAATAATATCATTTTTTGACATATGTAACCGTAGGATCTTGTAGTAATCTAGTTTGAGAATATGTGGAAAAAATTGCAAAAATTTCCACCATGTAGATTGCAAGATATTAGCATTTGAAGTGGCAAAAATCATTTTTTGGGCCCTGCAAAAAACTGGGCAGCTGCACTTCACAAGGTTAGATCATTATGAAAAAATGTCCAAAATGGTTGTGCTTCTTTGGATTCATTCTTCAGGGCAAGTTGGCTACATAAATGAAAAGTTTCAGATCATTTGGAGTTGTACAACACATAGGAAAAAATTGTAATTTGAAAGAAGTAGAGAATGATTCAAAATTCAAAATTGTAAATAAATTAGTTATAAAATTAAAAAACTCCAATCCAAATGGTTGAATTGTTGTAATAAAAAATCTACATCTAATAGCATTATTATTTTGAATGTCTACGATTGCTTGTGAGTGGACATTTCCTGCGCGCGCTTCATACCTCGCGTCACGTGAACTAGTCATGAAATGAAATTCTTACTGTGAACTCTCCGAATTGCGTCGTTTTCTGAATCTGACAAGCCCTTTCGATTGCGTTTTGATTGTTCCGCAGCGGCGCGTAAGCTCCTCGCCACCCCAGCTCCCAGTCCCGTCAACAACACCAACGCGTGCCGCGACGTGAAAACCGGCGGCTCAGTGAGCTGCCAGAACCCCCACACGCTCGTCATCATTGTGGCCGGCATGGGGTGCATGATGTTCCTCGTCACGGTCGCCTTGGTGCTTCTCTGCTGGTCCGTCGTCCGCCAACGCCGCATCGAGCGGGAGCGTCGCGAAGCCAACGGCGGCGAGTCTCCAGCTTCGTCGACCACTTTAGCCGCAACCGCAGCCGCTGCCCCGCCCCCCGTGGACTCACCAGAGTTTGACGATGCCGTTTTGGTGCAACTCCCGGGTGACGAGAAGCCGCAGTTCTTCGCATTGCCCAAGCCTTTTCTTGCTGATGGGCTTCACCAACAAGATTTCAAGAAACCAACTGAAGTTGTCATTAAAATCGAAGAGAAGGACCCATCCTCTGGAGATCCTGTCTCTGGGGATTCAGATTTACAGAATGCAGACTCCGAGCATGACCCTGCCAATCCTGTCGTGGAGGATGCGTGTGTTCCAAGCTCGGATGGCCACTTGCACAATCCTCTATTCCCACCTCGGTAGCAGTCTTCGCATTGCTTGTGTTTCGGAACAGGTTAAGTTGCGTTTAGCAGGGGGATTGAAATTCCTCCCGCATTTATGTTGTCAATACGGGAGTCACCGTTGTGCACTCTTCCACAACCCCAATCCCATCTCGATGAATTGTGCACTCTTCCTCTTCTGCAGAGTCCTGCAACGAGCTGGTTGAACCCTAATTCATGGAGCTTGGGAAATAACGAACAGGGGTGTCGCGGTCTTGTTGTGCCGTATTCTTGAATTTTTTAGCAATGGAGGATGAGTGATCTCTTCAGGATTCGCCAGTTAATTCTCTCAAGGAGATGGTTGAAGTCCAATGCATTGGATTCCTCGTTGGCCACTTTCGTAAATCGGGGGCATGAGCTTGTGAAAGTTTACTGAAACCTGATTTTGGGGAGTACTGGCGACGAAGAATGCGAGAGTTGAAGGAAGTTTGCAAGGAGAACATTGCGCTTGCGCTCACCCGTCTCTTCATTTTTTTGCGCAAGAGATGAAGTGCTAGAGACTCCTGGAATTCCGGAAGTTTGGGTACAGTGACTCTAATTTCATCCTCTTTATGTTCAATTCTACGGTGACTCCACCTCTTTTTCAAACTCTTTATGTTTAGGACCATTTTTTTTGTCAAATTTGATTCTTAGTGGTAGTTCGTGTTGACAGAGAGTAGAGGCTTCTTAGAAGGGGTGGCTAGTTTTCGGCAGAGATTATTTCACCACTCAATTTTGTCAGTATTCATTAAGTTTACTTGGATTGATAGTTTGGTAGAGTGCTTCTATAGATTTCCTCCAATTCTATTGTGGGGTTGTATCGTTTTCTCCAATTCTATATGAATATTTATGTTTGAACATTTCTCCAGTTCTTATGAAATATGGAAATATTAACTGCTGTTCGTTGTGAGCAGTTGTTTTGATAGTTGTTGAGACTTTGTGCAAGGACACGAGTTTGGGTTAGTTCTAAGAATCTGTTGCGTGTACCGGTTATGGTGTTCACTCGAGGAAGGCATCTTGGACATTGATGAATTAAGAATTTGAGCTTCAATTTGCTGCTAACTCCATTATTCCAAATTTTTTTTTCCTTTTTTTGTCCAGCACATGCCGGCAGGTTTTTGAATGTGACGGAAGCAAGTGATTACCAGAGTACGTTTGTAATTTGCAGCTTCTTTGCAATGTTCAACAATGTCAGCGCAATTTGTTTTTTGAACCGCATTCAGTTAGATGTGCGTTTGATTTAGACAAGGGAAGGAGTACAACAGCCAACAGCAGGACACTCTTTTCATAAAGTGAACCATTTTTGAACAACTTACATTTCTTTCAGTCCATCTTTTTGATAGTCTGCTGCTTGAACTAGAATGTGATTGCTTTTGCACACTTGTCGAAGACTCATGCGTGCGCAAATTCAGGTAAAGTATAGTATCTTAATACAAAAGAGTTCCCTTGAATTCATTAAAGGTTTTCAACAGTCAAAAGCATTACATGCACATGATTTCATTCATCGCATTTTCATCCATTTGAACTATTTACATAATCCTTGTAACATCCCTACAACTCCTCAATGAAACCTTCGGCATGTTGATGAATCCTTTTTTCGCCAAATGAATGCATTGTAGTGGTATTCGTTCTAATAATCCCCCAAACAAAAAAGTGTCCTAATAGTTTTTTCAATCAAGGTTTACAATAAGTTGAGTTTTGGATGACAACTCTTGAGGTCAAGATTTTATGAATGTGGAGGCCATGATGTAGAATGGTGACTCTTTTAAGGATTGTTGTAGCTTATGCTACAACTTATGCCATTATCTAATTTAGATTTCAAACTTAAGGAAATGTATGCTTGTAGAAATTCAATTGAAACATGTTCAAAATTTGAATAAGCCATAGCTAGATTTTATACTCAACTATTGTGCATGTAATATAGTAGTGATGCTTACCATGATGCTTACTGTCTATAATTGAATTTATAGGAGTAATGAAAATAATTTGGAGTGTAAGTATTGAATGGAGTTGGAATTGGTATAAACCAATCTTCAAGTTCAAAGAATCTTCAAGTTCAAAGAGAGTCCTTGGTTTCTTATGTAAGATAATCCACTCCATCCATTGACTTCATGTAAGGCAAGTACAAGTTCCAACCCTCATACACAAATGTCCTATAATTGACTTCATGTAAGGCAAGTCCAAGTTCCAACCCTCATACACAAATGTCCTATAATTGACTTCATGTAAGGCAAGTCCAAGTTCCAACCCTCATACACAAATGTCCTATATTGACAAAACAACCTAGGTCATATTTGATGGTTATCACAATAAAGTTGTAGATTTGATTTTCTTGAGATAATGGGTGTAAGTGAATTTTTATAAAATAGGGCATGATAAGTTGGAGCATTGTCACCAGTTTAGGCGGCAAATGCGACTTGCCAATTAAGCACCCTTGGATGGATTCAACTATGCTTATGGTTCTTTCAATTTAGTAGTTCTCTACAAATTTTTCCTATCAATTGTAATTATAATAATTGGTTGGAGGCACTTGATTTCTAGTTAGGAACCAATATCCTGACCACGTAAGCATTTTTCATAGCCAATATGTGGAGCAACCATTTTGGCCCACTTTTGTACAACAAGACGCAATAATACAATGAAAATAAACAATGTTGTATACCTTGTTTATTGGATGTAGCTCTAGTGCCATCCTTGCACATTCATCCAACCAACACCCTTGGCACACATTAGGTTTAGGGTTAAGTTTAGTGGTACTTTGTATMTAATCACTTTGCTCAATTTAAAGTTCATCGCTTTTGAACAAAATTCACAACATGGGATCCATTTATAATGAAGAAGTGAATGGGACCAAAACTATAGCATGGGTCATCATGGAGGAGCACATAAAGGTTATTTTCTCCAATGCTCTAGCCAAGCCCATTTGTCCATAGGTGGCAATGGTCTTATAAAAATACTTTAGCTTGCTTGTACATGGGCTCCTCTTTTTTGCACCCATGGAAACGGAAGGTAGAATTGTATGGTTCCCTTCAAACTTCATGATTGAATCTTGTGTTCTTTGTAATGTACCCATGGAAACTCTGCGCTCTGCATCTCTCCATGCACGAATTCCTAGTTTTCTTTCTCATGCGGGGGAATTTATGCAAATGTTTGATCATGGAGGAGTTGGAGAAGGAAACTTTCTGCAACGCCAACTTCTAAGGGAACCTTTTTGTAATCGCAGCGGGAAAAGAAACGGGCAAAAGCTGCAGCGCTGAAAAAGCACCCCAGACCGCGACACTCACCTGGTTGGCCGATCCAAACCAAGATTATGGTTTTTCCTTTCTTTTCTTATTTTGTGCATAAGCTTTGTTGCAGCTTTTGTTTCCAGTTTTGTACACAAGCTCTGTCCAGTGGCTCTCTGCACTCACCAACCGGTGAACAGGGAGAAGTTAGAGCTTTAAAAGTTGCTGTTTGATCGTCTCACAGAGCCAGCTCTTCCCTCCTACCTCATAGCAAACGTGGACCCTGATGTGAGAGAGCTTCTACTCGGAGAGAAACGGAATGACGTACTCAAGACTGTCTTGGACACAGAAGTCAAGTTCATTCCTCCAACGAACAAGAGCATTGAGATGGATCGACCATTGTCAGGGTTTGGAGGTAAAMATTTCTTCCAGACTTGGCTTGCTCTCTGAAATTTCTGTTTCTAACTGTATACACTGATAGGTGGCTTGCACGCACTTTTATTCGCTGTCAGAGTGTCTTTTTAGTGTGGCGCATCTTTTTCAGTGAGTTTTTGGACATCAATCATAAAGAGATGGCCCTCCTTATGAATCGTGGGGAGGGATGCTCATGGATTGGATCGTTCTTGTCTTGCCTCCTTACTGTCAATCTCCCTATCATGTCTCAATTGTTTTGAAAGTCTAATTTCCATGAAAACTTTGTCACCGAGCTCTGTTAAAATGGTGATTTTTTTTCACTTGACATATCAATTTTATTACGGAGTATATGTCAAAATGATGATGCTCAACTGCACAAAGCCCCAGTAACTAAGACTGGAATAACTAAGACTGGAATAGATTTAGGTGTCAAGATGACCACCTTGAAATGTTCCAATACCTTGAATGTATGCCACTATAGCGAATTGGCGTTTTGAGTGCTCTTTCAGGATACAAAGGAATGTGCGTGATTTACTTTTTCAAGCACCTGAGCTATAAACTCAATTTGGATTGACACCCTTCGTCTTACAGATCAGAAATTGAGCTCGGCCTATTTGCGGGAGAAGCTTGAGACGTTTCGGACGGATGTAATGTCTCCGAAACCGTCTCTTTGTTTAGTGACTGCGGTAGAGTACATAGAAGAATCCAGTATTTTTCCTGTTCTAGATTTAGTTTCATGCACGTAAAACACAAGAGCTCTATTACATTATATGCATAAAATACTTCAGGTAGAGTTTCATGAATGCACAAATGCAGCATTATGCGATGTTTTGAGAGGTTCGCATTCGCATCTGAAGCTAACTCCATTTTCAGTTAGCAACAGTTTCCGATTAAAAGTGATTTCAATTCTCAGATGCGATGCCACTGCTGGGGTACTAAATTAATTCATTGCATGATCTCAGATGCGGCACAGGCCGACGATGAAAAGGCAAGTCATTCGCCTTCAAGCATTGAAGACCCTTCGTGATTTCTACAAGAATGGATCCATCCAGGTGAAAGGCAGCCCCCTCCTTTATCCAGCCTCGCGTCGCCCCACTGTGGCCCCAAAATTCTGATGACCTCAACTATGCAAGGTGTGAAGTCGTTGATGCCATAGTTTTCTAGTCGATTATGCATATCATTGCCTCAATTGAGCCCATTTTCTGTTGAGGCGGGAAACAAGCGTTGAAGATGGAGAGCAGGGTTATATCTCATAATCTTATTTTTACTTGATGTCCGTCCTTGTAGAGCCTTGCTTGAACATGACCGGTAAAATGATTCGTTATGAAAATATCATTTCTTTGCACTTCTCTGGCACGGAATATTACTTCTTACAACATAGCTTTGAAGTCGTGTGACCTAGTCCAGGATCACTCTGCTGGGGAATTGCAGAATGAGACACCGTTGGTGTTGTTTTGCATCTACAAATGACAAACGGTGAGCTGTAGAAGTGCTCACTTGTGATCTTTGTTGGGGGACTTGTCTTCAGCATGAATCGCAGTGCTCACCTTCATAATCTTAGGCAATGGTATAAATGAAGCAGCACAAAATGCAATGGTTTTTTAGTGGCCTGGAATGATCAAAAGGCCTTGTGAAATCGTGGTATTGACAACTGGCCACACAAAATCGTGAAAAAAACAAAGAAAATTGATGTAAATACCCCTCCTTTTTCCCCTTATCACTGCTAGTGGTGTCACAGAAACAAGCGTAGGTTACGAGAGGCTGTCCTTGGAGCTCGTCTCTCTTTTTCAAAGTAAGGCCCTACTCAAACTTCCTTCCATTCATTGCAAACTTATATTTCCTCTTGAGTAAATGTCGCTTTTGCCAATGCCAAGCCTCCTCCCCTGAGATCCAGAGCCAAATTTTCCTTAATAAAATCACTGTCTGCTGGTACCGTAGTCATATGTCCTTGATGTACTGCTCAAACTGAACCATCTCGTGCTGCCGGAAGCTGACCAGCAGGAACAGTCCGCCATCCTCCTTTCCATTGGAAACGATGAGAGCGTATTCCGTGGTGCCGTGTAAAGGAGGCCCCGCGTGCACAGGCTTCCCCCACCCGAAGTCGTGCTCGTAAAACGGAATCTTCCACCACGCCGACACCAACACATCCTTCTGGCTGCCAATGGCCGGCACTCCGCCGTGGACTTGCAGCCAGTCGAGCGCCGACCGCACGTAACGCTCGTCGATTCTCGCCAAGGCTTCTTGGATCTTCGACACGCAGAACGACAGGGGTCTCCGGGCCACCTGGCCATGGAAACAGATGCACATCGATCACATTGCAAGGACAAGAGCTCGATAGAGCTTTCGATATGTTTGAGACTTAAGTTCCGATTGGATTGAGCTTCTCGAGGACAAGAGCTCGATAGATCTTTTGATATGCTGAAGACTTAAGGAAGAAGATGGGAATATGCGGGGGAATATGTAATCAGAATTTGAATTGTAGTTTACCGGAATCAGTATTTTGGATACCGCAAACACGAAAACAATGTGCAAAACTTGGTCGACCTCAACCAGATTCTCGGAGCCATGACAACCCATTAGGCAAAATGATTTCACGGGGAATCAAGTAATGCTCGAGACCCAACCTCGGCAGCCGGGGCGCTGACATGTGCGGAGATGATGGTGTTCCCGCAGAAGTTGGGCGAGATCATCGGCTTCATTTTGCCTCTGAAGTCCACCGCGATCAAAATCTTCGAAACCTCCTCACCTTCAAAGGCCAGGCTCCGCGTCCTGGCTCTCCAGAAATGCGCACAAGTAACCTCAAAGCTCGAGCACTTCCCGACACTCCCGTCCTCCATGGCGATCAATTTCAACCTCTGAATCTCCAACTTGGACAAAGCGATGTGCTTGGTGACATACTCCGGCGTGATTTCCAGACTATTGCCTGTGATTTCATTCCGTTTGAAGCAAACGGACAGGGGGAGGAAGGGTGATTATGACTATAAGGCTGGTTGTTGTGTGTGCAGGAAAATTGATAGAGTAGTTCAAATAATSTTTGGGAGTTTCAACTCAGGTTTGCTGATAAACTGATGTGAACTTGTGCRAGGGCGTCATGTCAATCCGGGGCTTGGAGTGCAAAGACTTGGCCTTTTACTTCACCACAAGAAAACAGCAGCGGAAGGTTGGTGAGAAATTCTATCACACCAGAAGCGCATGCCGCAACGAATGCATACCCACAAAGCAAACGCTGGCACTTGCTCATCTGCCAGCAATGTCTCGCATGAAGCATGAGTGTATGTTTATTTGATGTGCTTAGTCTTAAACCTCGGGTTTACTCGTAATGTTTAAATCACACAGAATGTCACACATTCTGTTATGTCCAATCATTAGAAAGGTTGCAAACAAATTAGTACTAATGAAACTTCATCAAGAACATGATTTCCCCAGCATAATCCGTAAGAGGATCAGCATGAACTTGTGTGTGTGTGGCCAATCACAACATTCACCAACGTGAAGGTCGGAGGAACCCAAGAGAGTATCATATTATAAGGTGATTAACAAGAGGACTAGCGAAYTCTCACCGTGAAGCAAGGAGAAACCGGCAACAGTCACTTCAATGGAAAACCATTACTTCAGATTTCAACGTCCACACCCAAACTACAATGCGGATGTTCCCACACAGCCTGGAATGCATCTTATTTCAGAGTCTAAAACTCACATATACTGGAAAAACAGGAACGAACTAAAGTTGCCGACTATCACCCACTCATATACTTACAGCAGAACTGCCGAATTCAAGAGGGAAAAGACACGCAACAGAGCATTCACAGCAAACAATTCTGCTCAGAAACTGTAGTAAGACTGATCAAATTCATATATACGTCCTCTCACTTTAAGAAGAAAACATTAATTCTCAATATATGTACAAAACGTGCACCAATTGCTCTTCCTCCTAAAACCTAGCTACCTTTTAGAYACCTTCTAGACAGACAACATAACGCCAGTCCAAGTTTCAAGGCACCCATGCCGCTCTCATTGGCTAATCCGTCAAATTAACGTCATAATCCATAACCCCTCTTGCTCAATGTGAACCCTTTGATCAACCTTCGATCAACCAAAAGGTACAAATCTGGACGTTGCTCAAGATTCAACGGAAGAGCTCAACATTGCTAAGTTCAACATCCGTCTTGAGCCTATTTGCTACCGAAGTTTGTATACCTAGTCCATGTTAACGAGAGCATTAACTTCCCCGTGAGGGATTTAGGGTTGGTTAGCGCTTACCTCGCTCTAGCTCATCCAATTTGGGATCTAAGCTCACATCTACAAACTCGTCCCTGGGCAAGGGCCGTGCCAAATGCGTGGGCCGCGCTTCCCCAGCCATGATCACGCACGACACGGGCTCAAGAGCACCACGACCAGCCGCTCCYTTCGGAGATTTTCCTCCTCTCGCAGGATTAGTTGCAAGTTGCGCGACTTGCGCGACCCGCGCGACTTGCGGAGGAGCAGAAGGCGCTGGACCGCTATTACTTGGGCCAGACCAAATGTAGAGCGCAGGCGGGTGTTGGGCTCTCCTGTCACCACCACGGAAGCGCCCGAAAAGGATCGTTCGCCGCTTGTGGAGGATGCAGATGAGCAAGACGACCGTCATGGCCAGGAACAGGCCCGTGGCGACGATGGCGGACGCGCGCAGGAGGTGGTTGACGGAGGTCGTCGGGGAGCAGCCGGTGGTTGAGTCATAGCGCTTCTGGCACTCGCTCATCGTGGGGAGCGTTACCCTCCTTCGTCTTTTCCTCCTTAATACTAATCACTGTACAGATGTAACCCTACGACAGAACTCGAATTCACCGCAAAATTCACTGAAAACGCAACCATATCCGCCAAGTTGTTGCTAGTTCGAATCCAAGACGGCGAATCATGGCACGTGCACGTCAATCTAACCTGCAACAACAGGAGTACTCCATCAGTATTTGTGCGACCCTCGAATCTAAAACACCTTGAAAACATTCGAAATTCAATAATTCGATAAAAAGAAACAAGAAAACAAACAACAGCAACGCCAATTTCTCACACTCCCCTTCGCTCCGGTTCGTTGCATCACGAGCTCCAAAAARCAAGCATCAAGCACTTCTGTGACCCTTGAATCTAAGCACGTCGAAAACATTCAAAATTCAAACAAAACAAACAAGAAAACAAACAAGAGCACCAATTTCTGACATTCTTTGTTCTTGCGTACGCCCCGTCGCTCCCGTTCGTTCCATAATAACAAGCTCCAGATATCAAGCATCAGCTACGGCTGACGAGGAAAATCTATCACAACCAAGATATRTCACGACCTACGTACGWCCCRCGGTAGCCCCGAAAGTATAGCCCCGAAAGCATCTCTCGAACAATTTCCAAATCACAAAACAGTCTTTATAAAAAGGAGTACTCATCCACTCACTCTTGCACTTCCTCTTGCACGGATACGAAGTGCGACTTTCCTTTGTCACCCTAACCCTCGATTCYCTCAACCCATCCACAAAAATTGAGGGACACAGGCTCACCTTACTACAGTAGAAGCCGTTACTCGATCTCTGAGTGGAGCTTTTAACTTAAGCTTAATTCCATCCTCCACAAGACTACTGTAAGTTAGTCCTCTGCTTCGCCATCGCTGGGCTTGTTTGCTTGTTTGCTTGCTTGCTTCCAGAACATTCGAGAAGCGATTCTCCTGAGCTTGCCGGTTGTGATCATTCCCTAGCTGCAGCTGATAGTAAGGTGATGAGTGTTGTTGTGGGGTGGGGGCAGGGCGATGGTGGATTTGGAGCTTGGTGGAGACTGGAGAGCGAGCAGGGACATGAGTGAGGGTGGCAGACAGGCCAGACAGTGGGCCAGACATCGCCTGGTAATAATGCCTGCCTGCATGGAATCATTTGTTGGGGGGTTCAAGCTGCTTCGTCTTCCTTCAGTATAGTAGTTCAGTCACTTCAGTGGCGTTGGGGAAAAGTAGAAACTGCTAAAAAGGCCGAAGGAAGGGACTACAGGCTGGACGGACACTTAAGCAATTTACAGTAGTTTCCAGTATGAAAAAGAATCCAAAATTGGCAGCTGGAAAAAACATATCCACAAGTGGCAGCTTGGAAAAAAAAACCCACCAAAAGTGCCAGCTTGGAAAAAAACAAATCTAAAGTGCCAGCTTGGGGGAAAAAAAAAGAACCCAATAGTGGCGGCTTGGGAAAAAAAAAAAAAAAGTGGCAGCTTGGAAAAGAATCCAAAATTGGCAGTTTGAAAAAAAATCCAAAATACTGAAATGTACTGTACACTATTTGGATACCATAAGAACTAGTATAGCCAAAATAAAATTTGTCACATGGCTATTAAGGTACTAATGGTGTGGAATATTCTACACCATTCCATGTGGGGACGGAATGACGTAAAATATTCCACAGCATTTGGTTGGAGACAAGGCAATTAGATAGAGAAATTAGATTGCCCCTCATCTATTTCCCGACAATTCACACAATATAACTATTTATTATTATTGTTCAAGAATGCACTACTTTTGAATTACTTATTGGTATAGTTAGAACTCATGAACCTCCATGTGTACAAATACAAATACTTGTAGAAATATTTGTTAATTTTTGATGGCTTGTAAAGTAACTATATGGGGGCTAAGGCAACCTAATTTCTCTATTTAATGTGGACTGCTCCTGAATGTTATGGAATGTGGAAGGAACTAAATATTCTGAAGTGTCATTCATTTTGGGATTGAAGTGACTTCTGAACCGTCTCCAACAATGGTCATAGGCACTGTGGTCATAGGTAAGAAACACGCATAATTGGTCAGGGCATTGGTTTAGGCACAGGACGGTTCTCCGCGCAAATCATTCATTCTTCCGAGTCCGAGTCCTCATCCAGTCCAACTCAGTAGGACTCCGTTCCCAGGGGATTGAGAGCAACGGAAACCACGGATGAAATGCCGGTTCCCTTCCGTCCAACCCTCTTCTCCTCAACCCAAACGCTTGCTAATGGTCTCTCCCCGCTCTCACGAGCTTGTGTTTTGCTTCATTTAGGAAATCCCCGATCGCTGCAATGCACTATTCCTCCCAATTCCGCCCCACGCCTCGCACCTCTGCTTCGAATTTCCGGTCACGGCGCCCTTCTCCGCATCCGAATTGGTGATGTGAGCAGGATTTGAGGCTTCTGTTGGAGGACGCAGCTTTCTTTCGATCGTGTTTTGGAGCTGGGAGTCTTCCGATTGTGTTTTTGTCAGCGTTATTGGGGAGATTAGTCCTAGTGGAGCGCCATGGACGGGTGAGTGTGTTAGTACTTGCCTCCTCCTCTTGTATTGAACAGCATTGGTCTGCATTGAGGGAGACCTCTCTCATTGAAACTGGATGACGATCTAATAGCGGTGATGTATTCTATCAAGCGAATGAGGTTATAGAATGACTATGTTAGGATCAAGGAGAGAAGAATCGGTGTGGTAGCAGAAGAGAGGCGTAGTTCAGTGGTCTGTATGGTTGTCGTAAGTAAGCATAGGGGATGGAGAGGGTAGTGTTCTTGTTAGATTGGCTCGATGCTGCCCTTCTATTACCTCGATTTTCCCGCGCAATAACTGCTTCTGAATTTATTCGATGTTGAGAGATTGCGATGATTGGAATACCGACACATTATGCTTCTAGGTCTAACTTATAATATCCTAAATTCAGGAGTACTGACTTGGAATTATTGCAACGGTATCGTCGAGACCGACGGGAGCTTCTCAATTTTCTTCTGKCCGCGAGTGTGATCAAGAAAGTTGTTATGCCCCCCGGAGCTGTTTCGTACGACGATATTGATCTAGATCAAATAAGCGTGGACTACATTCTCGAGTGTGCTCGTAAAAGTAAGCGGCATTGTGAATTTTGCTGTACATCATTCCAACTGGATGGATAAGAGGATTYCATCCATGAGTTGCTTCCTCCTAGTTTTGCTCTCATTTTGATGCGAAGCTCTGCTTAATCTTCAGTCCATACGTGGGACATAGGTTTATTTTAGTATTCAAAAAATTGTCTGTTATTTTTTTCCTAATATTGTGGAGCATGCYAATTGTTCAGGTTCTGCGTTAGACCTTTCTGAGGCTATTAAACGGCATCACGATGATCTCAATTTGCCACCTTCGGTTAGTCTATTTCTTCCTCTATATTTGAATTAAGGCCATTGTGCACCGTGCGCTTAACTTCCGAAGATGTTCTATTCATGCTCGTGGATCGTCTTTCGTGTCACTAAATCATTGTTGCAGCTTAAGTTTCAGCTAGACTACTGCTGCCATCGGTTAGATTTTTTCAGGTGCTCATACATTTACTGATGCAAGGCTGATTCATTCTCTGATGCCTCTGTTTCGTATTTGCAGTCAGGAACTAAATTGGGAGAGATTTATTATTTGGTCACAAATCCTGACTTATCTGGTCCTATTCCATCACGACCGCCCCCTCATAAGGGGTCTCTTGATCCTGCCACACCTTTAGGGCTGACGTATAAAAAGAGCTTCTCTCTGCAATCCACTCCGTCAAAGCTTGTGGATAATGATGACGARCTGGATGAAGATGAGGACGATGATGAACTTCCTCAAAAATCGAAGCGCGCCCTGAATGATATCAGTAATTTTGTATTAGATTTGCCCCCTTTTGCTACAGGTACCTTTGTCCCCGTTCCTACCAACCTGGTTACGAGGTCTCTTATTGAATTGATTCTCTCACTAAACAGCATGCTATCCGGGTGTTCATCGTTTCAATCGTAATCATAGGTTTAAAGCAATCACATGAGAATAGGTTAAATATGAATTGGTGGTGGCTTGAGAGAGAAGTTCTGCAAGTGCTTCGCACACGGGGTCCGAATCTCAGTTTTTCGTTAATTCATGTATTTGTATAAGAGTCGGCATTTGTATGTCACCAAGTTGTAAGACGCTGTGGCTTCAGATGAGGTGTACGCAACTCGTTGCAGATTATAATGTTTTGACATTGACATCGAATTTCCAATCCTTAAAATGCACGGCATATCTTCTTTGGACAATATATTCTATTTGTAGTTGCCGATGATTCTTTTATATAGCTGGAGGTGATTTGATTACGTATCGGGTCCCATTATCTCATTGAAGTTCATGTGGCAAGTGCAGGACTATCTGATGATGATTTGAGGGAAACGGCTTATGAGGTCTTACTTGTGTCCGTTGGTGCTGCTGGGTATTCCTTTCGTCCTCATCTACATGAATTTTATTTTTGCAAATCTTGACGCAATTGCTTTGCATATGTTGTCTTGTTAGATTCGAAGAAGGCCAATTGATGGTTGGTCAGAACCTTAATACATGTATATTATATTAACAATGTTGTCTTGCCTGCTTGCTATGCAGAGGTCTAATTTCACCAGCCAAAGAGAAAAAGGAGGAGAAGAAGTCGAAGCTGGCAAGAAAATTTACAAGAACCAAGACAGAAAAGTATGTACCAGCTCCCACACGAGCTCCAGGACTTGCGGGGCTCATGGAAACTATGCGCACCCAAATGGAGGTTAGAATTGCTAACTTGTACCAACTTCTCTTCTCAATTCGTAGCTATCGTTTTTAATGTTAGCTTTGCTTTGGAATAGTGAGATTTTTTAACCTATATCTTACGTACTGCTTGGATTAAAGAATCTTACTCTCAAAATATTGATCTAGTATTCTTGCTGGAAATTATGTGGTCTCCTTTCTATTGATGAATAATTGACGTTGAACGCTCTACTTGGCAGGTGGAAGTTGTTTCAGGTACAATAATAATGAGATGGGTTAATACTCAACTCTCACAGTTGACAGAGTGGGTTGATCGATCAGCGCATCAGGAAGTATGTCTCTTCACCTACTTGAGCGAGTTTTTGCTGCAATTCATCCTTGAGTATCCTCTTGTTTTTTTTTAATGTTCCAGTTGTGCTCAATCACAACTCTGAAAGCTTTTGTAGAAATTCAAGTAAGGTTATATCCTTAAGTACTTGATTCTGTGTATTAGTCTTTACTAGACTACCGTCTCACCTATTTTTCTCGTCATGGGAATTTTGTCTGTATCCTTGGTTCACCTTTGCAGGTTTCTCTTCTAGTCTCACTAATTTTAGTGGTATGCAGAAATGGCAACCTCTTTCCGCTCAGCAACGACATGGAGGATCAATTGTGGAGGTCTTCAGAATTGTGGAGGAGGTGTGTGGTGTTCTAGTTTACTGTATATTTTTCTCTGAAGAATCTCAATCGACGCCTYATTGTGGCATGYATTCTTCGAAGATTTTAAGTAGTAGACGGTAATGGTAGAGTGGGTCTCTATTTAATGGAAATCAGCTGTTTATCATTTACTTATTATTACWAATTATCATTTATTTATTAGTACTAACTGTGGGCTGCACTTCTGGGCTTGAGCAGACTATAGATCAATTCTTCAAACTGAATCTTCCTATGAGATTACCTCAGTTGAAAGGCCTTATCAGTGGGTTTGATAACGCATTGCAACAGTACACCAACAGAGTAGTTGTTCAACTAGGTAACATTTCATTCCCGGACTAGTTAGTGGATTGGCGGACCCTCGTAAATCACAAATCCTATAGCAATTGGTAGTCCTTTCTTGCAGAYTAGAGGTCTGTCTTGTCTTATTTTAAATCATGTGAGACTTGGACTTGGTGAAACAAAAGCTTAGGCCAACTCTCATGTGCAAGTTTGCGGTCTAAGAAAAGTGCGCAGATAGCACAGGCTTTCCGGGAACATCTCAGAAATTTCAAAATAATCAACAGGGTGCCGTGAACAGTCCCACACGTATACAAAATTCCTGTTGTTTTCGCTCCACTATGTTAAACCTTTGTCGCTAGAGTTAATTAAATAYGGTTGCAGCATTCATTGTTCATCTAGAGATTACATGTCTCTGTTGGCCTTTTATTAGTGTATTTTTTATTGTTTTTGGTGCTCTACCAAATATYTTCTCATTAAACCTGAAGCCTTCCGGATAAACCTGTGATATGAGCTTTTGAAAGCTGACAGGGCTWAAGTTTTTTCTTGCATWAGATTGTTGGTAAYGTCACTTTGCTCAGAGGTTTACATGTCATCATAATTCAAGTTGTGGTTTTCCCAGACTGGTACGTTCAAACCTTATTTGGAAATTCTCGGTTGTAATATCAGGCATGTGACCACATAGCCTCTGCTGTCTACGTGTTTATTCAGGTGATACGAGAGATCTTGTTCCACCAGCTCCAAGCTTGACCCGCTACAAGAAAGAGGTTGCTTTGAAGTCGGTAAGCAACAAGAAAAAAGTTGCAGACCCCCGTCTGCCCGATGAGAGACGCTCCAGCGAGATCAATCTGCTGTCAACTACTTCCCTTTGTGTTCGTCTCAACACACTTCATGTAAGTTTTTTAGTTCTCCATATGGTTACACCAAAATGCCGCTCTGAATATCACCAAATAAACTCCTTAGTACTGGGCCTGAACYTCAGTAGTTGATAATATTAGGATTCCAATTTAAATACGTAGTTTGTTATTTCATTTTTGTTATTCCAAGAACTCGGCTGTACCTGACAACTCTTGCATAGTAATACTCTAGTTTGCTGGCTTGGCTTATGGAGCTCCACTTAGTTTACGTTGAACGTTGAATGTAAAATGCCTTGTAAGTGGTTACTGGATGCTATTAGAACTTACATGATGTACTTGATGGTGCAGTATATCTTAACCCATACCAATGTACTTGAAGACAACATACGGGATCGCTGGGCTAAGAAAAGACCTCAGGATGATTTTTCTCGTGCTAATGGCTCACATTCCAGTACGTAATTTGATTTCAGTCTCTTGTCGAAGCTCTATATTCCTTCTCACAACCCAGTTATGCATACGTGATTTTTTTAATGAAATCCTTGCTGGTCCGCACATTTGGATACTGGGCTTCGGGAAGTTATTTTTGGGATTCCCTGTACAGTAGGGAGTTGGATGACTTTCATATCAACTGCGCCCAAGAAAATTCGTCAATTTCGGGTTTTATTTTCTGGAAATAGTCGAGATTGTCAGAAGAACTGCTCATCGTGCTAGAGCACAGATTGTTTGTCCTGTTTKTTTTTACACTTAAATTTTTGGAGAATATATTTCGAGCTAAATYTGAGTGTCTGATATTAGTCTCTTAGATTTTAGGTTTATGTCTTCATTGCTTGTCATATGGTAATGATGAAAAACRAGTTTACATGTTCAGAGCGCGGATCAGGAGACCCTGATATGAGGAAAATGCGGGAGTCTGGGAAYAGACCAATGGATGATCTTTCCATAGGATTCGAAGGATCAAGAAAGGCTGTTAATACTGCAATCGATAAGATCTGTGAATTCACAGGTATTGATTTGAGTCTTTGTACTGTCTTTGTCTTGAATAATTTATAGAATGGGAGGTCACCACATCAGCATCTCGTGCACCTGAATCGTGAAATCTGACTGCAAGTGATACTTTTTGTCGTAATTTTACACGAGGCAATTGTGAAGAACCTATCTGAGATTCAGCAACGAATCTCTTCCCTACTCGTTGAAAATGTGGAGCCATGTGCTCTTACTGGTGCTGAACGATCCAACGGAGAGAATGCAACTACGGATGTATTAGCAGCAGGGAACCCAACAAGTGGTTCTGGAATTCTGTTACCAACACTGAACGGGTATGTGTTACCTATTGAGAGTCTCTTTACCCATTAACCCTGTCTGCAGTTCAACCTAACCCTGTTTTTGTTGTACCTCATCTTGCACTGACCCTGCAGTTGGATTTATTTATGTGCTACAGATGGTTGCTTGGCTACCCAGTAGTGTACTTCTTTGTGGAAGAGAATGCTTCTCGAGCAGGGCGGTGTGTGGCTGGTGGTGCAGTGCAGTTGCACCAAGTACTTGTAAGCAGGTTTGTGCTATTCTTTTTCCTGTGCTCATAGTTGCACTTTCCAAACATCTCTTGTTTCTCTTTGATAGCTTTCTTATAAACTTCGTCAAGTATAACGGATGGACTCAAATACTTGATGTTTTGTGGTGATGCAGCACACTTTTGAGTCCCTCAAACTTTCAGAATAATGCTGAGTTAACATATGACGAGGACGAGCTCTTAAGGTCAGAATATGGCGTTTGATTGCCTACTCTTGTCCTCTACATGGCTTTCTTGGTGTTGCTTATGATTGTATGAGTCACAGGGCATGCTCTGACTATGGAGTGTGCTGTGCAGTTTTACCGTGCCAAGTGACCTGAGCCCCTCAGGCTTGGGTGAGGATTGGGCACAGATATTTCTCCATAAGGTTATTGAATCTGTTGAAAGAGCTTGCAACGTATGGAGTTCTGTTCGAATAGAAGTCACGACACGCAAGATGGAGTTTATTGTGCTTTGAGGACCATCGGCTGCGAGAAGACAACGTGGATCATTCAGTGGTCAACTGGGGATGCCATATCCGGGGTAGGTTTAATTTGCAGGAAGGTATCATAACCTCTCTTTCGAGCTCATTTTACAGACTGCTTTGAACCTTCATCCCAGTTGATGATTAAGGCTTCATAATTGAGGCTTGATGGTATTCATACCTGTTTTGCATGTGGTTGTTAGTGCGGTTTTAAGCCATGAACGTCCTCTCTTGTTTTCAAATTTTGATCCGGAACCTTTATCCCCTTCCATCTGTCATTTTGTCTGAATTAGATCTTGTGATATGATCACAGGCAGGGCTTGTTATTCACTTTTTGAGAAAGTGCCGGGATGGTGATCCCTTAAAATTTGGTGAAGCACTGTATTTCTACATTTGTCCATCTTTTAGACCAAAAAATACTTTTCAATTATATTCATGCATTTTTTCATCCAAATTTGGTTACTTCATCCACACTATAGTGCCCTGTGCCATGGCCACAGTCAAAATAAAAGTAAAAGTAATTTTCTAATTTTTTTATTCATAGAGACTTCAAAAATTAATAACTTTCACCGTGTAGGTCGGAACGCCACGAAACCAAGCTCGTGCACCCGTCCTCGCCGAGGGCTTTCTGATGGTACCAAGCATGCCACTAGGGGATGCACAGTTCGAGAGATCCCAACGTAACAAACAAAACAAACAAACAAAACAAACAAACAAAACAATCAAACAGCTTGATTTAAAGGATGGATTTTGAATAGAAATGGAAAAAATTTAGCAAAAAAAGACTACTTTTATTTGGTGGAAAGTAGAGATTTATTTTGAAATGGTGCAACTTGGCCCCATGGTGCTAAAAACAAAAAAAAGGTTGATCATAGGTCTTTTGATAAGGTCTTGAGTTCTTGTATGGTGGCATTGATAGATCCTAGTGGAGTTAAGTTATGTCATTGGCCACATTCATTTGGAGTACAATCAAGTATCCTAGGTAGAAGCCTACCCTAAGTGTTCAAAGTGTACAAGCATTCAATGTTTTTTTCACAAAGTTTCTRGAGTTTAAGTTTAGTATGTCATCCATAGAAACCAATGGTGGGTTGTAGCATTAGGAACGCATATTTTATTCTTAGAAACTAACTAAAAAAGTAAGAGTCTCAAAATGATGCTCCTAAATTAACCTTCAAATGCATAAACTAAACATTTCATCACACTTATTGCAAGTACACTACATCTTGTTTTAAGTGGGGAACACAATAAGTACTACTAGAGGTAATGCATAACTAAATGTTCTTTGCTTTGTTGCATGCAAATGTTATAAAGGTTAACTTAAAAGTGTTTTTTTGGGTAGATGACCTACGATGGACTTATATTTTGATGGGAATTCCTAAAGTTCTTCCATCCAAATAGTGAGAGTGTCTTGGTCAAACTCAATTGTAGTATTCAAATCATCCATTTTTTATATTTGATTTAAACTAAGTGAATAAAACCATTTCAATTTCTATTCCTTTTAAAATTTCCATAAATTTAATGGATTATTTTAGTTGCAAGATTTATTGTTAAAACAAATTTAATTATTCAAAATTGAATAATTTTCATTTGTATTTCCAATTTAGATAATGGGATTCAATTTAAATTAATAATTATTGTTTCTCATTTTAAACTTCCTTTTTGTAAAGATGCTAAGATTATTCAATGTGCATTTTGATTGATATGATTTTCTTGTACATTACATTGTAAAAAACATGTAAAATTGAGCTTGGAAATGATGTTTCAATATTACACCACTTTGTGATAAACTCGCCTTTCATTATCATTCTTTTTCATGATACTAATCTTGTATAACTCACTTGAACATGTCACTTTGGTGTTGAAGAAGTGGGAGACCATCATTAACCCTTCATAGCTCCAACGTCTCAAATATGGCCTCTCTAAATTGAAAGATTTTCTTGTTGACTATTATAATCTTTTCAACGGTATTGTCAAAAGACATGTCCCTTTTTCAACTGTTAGATTTTAAAAATACAATGAAGAGCTTTCTGTGATGTTTTTGTGTTAAACTTCGCCTTTAGTTTGTGCTAGTGTGCATTGTGCCATTGCCACAGTCAAAATAAAGTAAAAGTAATTTTCTATATTTTTTAATTCAAAAATAACTTTAAAATTCAATAACTTTCAGCCCGTAGGTCGGAACGCCAGAAAACCAAGTCCGTGCACCCCTCCTTGCTAAGAGCTTTCCAAGGGTACCAAGCACGCCACCGGGGACGCATGGTCCGAGAGATTTCAACGTAACAAACAAAACAAAACAAACAAACAAACAAACAAACAAACAAACAAACAAACAAACAAACAAATTTAAAGGATAGATGTATCAATCCAACGTGCTACATCTAGCTAGCTTAGTGAGTTCATGCATGTGCGTTCTTGATCAAATTATCAACCACTTTGGAGATTTTAATTTGCATAAAATAGGATTTATTTTTTAAGAAAAAACTTAAAATTCTCCATTCAAAAAGACCTTTTGCTGATGGGATTTGACCAAAAAACTCACCAAAATCATGTTTCATACTTTTGGAAAAAAAATGCAGAAAGAAGCTCTTTTGTGGACTTCTACACTACATTAAAATTTGAATTTTTAAAATTCCTTTGGACAGTAGCTATAAAGCTACTAAGAGACCATTCTCTCCAAATCTCAGCTCAAAATTTGTTTTTTAGGGGGATAAATGGTGCAAAAAACCCTTAAATTGTCCATTGTGAGAAATTTTTGGGGATGTTTAAAAATAGTTAATTATTTTTGAAAAATCCTCAAAAATGAGGAAAGGTATAGGATGGTTATGAGTAGCTTCTTGTGTAAATTGTAAGTCATTTGGAGCTAAAACACAGAAGTTATGGCCAAAAACAAAATAAAAAACTAGGGTGTGACAAATGGCTTTAAGTGTTTCTTGCAATCACCCCTAACACTTCTTACCTAAGTATCTGCACCTTTAATTTCTTACATATCRTTGTTCTAAAGGTACCCGGGTTTTTTTAACCCTTAAACGACGCCGAGGACGTTTTTCGTCCGATGAATGGCAAAGAATCTTTCCTTGTAGGACAGAAATGCAATCATTCATCCTCGGTATTAGGGGTGGAAAGGGGAGATCTTCTGCAGTACTTTGACTTCCAATGAATATATTTAGTTTTTTCAAAGGAGATGATGTCACACGGTATCAAAATGCATGGTTTTCACGGCCACCGGTCCGTCCTTTAAGGGTTAAGAATGAAGACATTTCTAGTGGTAGATTGCTTCAAATGCCTCTGGTTTAGCTTCAGATGGATTAGCCTGAAAGTATACTCGTGTTTCAATGCAACAAGAAATCTGTTTCAGTCATCTGCCCTGCACAAGGAACGTGTTGGTTTATAATGTGTTAATAAAGTTCGCGATTGAACGTACGGTTGCGTTGGGGGTGGGAGTGAGTGAGCAGATCGTCATACTACACTAACGATGGTAAATAGTGTTACCTACACTAATTGATTTAAAACATCCATAAGTTTTTAGTCTTAATGAATATTTTTACCAACTATAGGTACAAAGTTTTTACCAACTATAGTGCTATCAAGATCCATGCAATGCGTCAAAATATTCATGAAGAGTAAAAGCTTATAGCATTTCTAAAATAGTTAGTATGGGTAACACTATTTACCATCATTAGTGTAGTTTGAATGGAAAAAATCTTGAGAAAGTAGAACTTTTTCAGACACCCGTCTGCCTTCCATCCATAATTTTAGAACTCTGGACTTGCATGTCACGATCATGGCGCTTTGAAACACGCCAATTTCTCTAATAACCAAAGTTATAGTAGTAAGTAGCTTGCTGAAAAGTATACTCACGTTTTCAACAAGCATTTGTTACTACTATATAGGCTATACCGATATCGTTCCTTTTATATTCCTGCCGAAAGAAGAACAAAGGCGTACTCAATTGCTTGTTGAAAAGTATACTCACGTTTCACCAAGCAATTGATTATCCCCTGCACTTGTTGCTAGTCAACAGCCTTACACCCACATCATTTTTTTGATACTCGTGCAGAAAGAAGAACAAATTAAAGTTTAGTCGGTAACTATCTTGTTGACAAGTATACTCACGTTTCAACAAGCAATTGACAACACCAAGCAACTGTTGCTAGTCCATAGCCTACTGCATAACAATATCATTCCTTTTGCAATTCTGCAGGAAGAAGAACAAACTAAGGCTCAGTGAAGATCCCCCGTCCGCCTCTCCTAATCAACAACCTTCAATTAACGCAGACGATACCACAACACTCTATCGGTCCAAACCAACAATTGCGTCACCGTTGCAGACTTGAAACGTCTCATCACCGTCGAACAAAACCTCTCCGTCCTCGCCTTGCTCTTCAGTGGCATATAGGCACCTATTTGTGACCATAGGTCTTCCAAAATCTGTCCACTTGCAACTTGTAAAGAGATGGGAGGGAATGAAAGACAATGATTGGCTCTTGCAATAGAAAAGATTTTTTTCTTGATTCACTCAATGGTGAATATGTTCCATTTAAGGATCACCTCATATCCATTCTACAGCTATTTATAGGGTCGATTTCAAGGAGACGGTCGCTTTAAGAGCAGTCTACCTTATAGTGAAAAGTGTTTTCATAATGGTCATCTTGTCACCTAAAGAAGTCACAACATTTTCTAACATGACCATGACATGAAGGAATAAAAAAATAACTTTCATGACGAGTTTACACCAGAAAGATGTAAGTGGCCTATGATAGTCACTAATAACTATATGACCATCTTCTAAGGCATTGACTATGGCCACAAATCAACCTAATGTAGTCTTAAACCCATTTGTTAGAAAAGTATGTCATGGGGAGATATATGACTTTAGTGGACAGTTTTTCTAGGAGCACGTCATGAGAGTTTTAGCTTGTAGCACTAGTTCACTTTTCACACAAAGATATAGCCTACATAGAGGTTGGTTTTAGCATAAATTAACTTATTTTTGTATTATAAAAAGGTGCCACATGTCGTCTTGTGAATGGTGTGAGGTGATGCGGCCCCCCTAAGAATCTAATAGTTAAAGTCAATTTCAACACCTAAGTGTTGAATCAGACCATCAATTGCGGTACTCACAAACTCAAATTTTCCCAAAAGTAACTACTTACCACAAAGCGTCCTCCTAGAGCCAATAAAAATAATTCCTTTAAAAGATGAATCATGAATGGAACTTGGTTTAACCTCATAAACAAAGATGTTGCAAACCCACAAAGTCCAATCAAATGAAGCTTATCAAGTCTAGTTTTTACTCCAATTGAAATTTTGAAAACTTCTTAAATTTCTATGTATTACAGCAATATGAACTTTGAGCCTATAACCAAAGTTTGTTGATTTTCTAGTTTTAGAGTGATGCGGTAACTTTGGTTTATACCATGTTGATTTACACTATAATATACATATATGGAAAAGATTTCAGAATTTTTGAATATATTCTATACTTAATATGAATTTTTTTCATTTTTTTATTTTAAAAAGTTCACAACAATTTCAAATTTTATACCAAAAAAACTTTAAAATTTTTACAACTTATTTTTTTTCATCTCTGATAAATATAAAACAAATAAATAAATTTCATTCATATCTAGTTGCAAAATGGCAGGAAACAAAGCGATGGACAAGGAGGCTTGGTCATGGAGAATGAATGGTCCAGTTTCAGCAAGGAATGATGATAAGCTCACTTGACGGTGATTGCTCAGCATGAGGGTGGGATCCCCGGCTTATTAGTTCTCAAACATTCCTGACTCCCCCTCTTATCATAAGGGTAAACTACCCCATTATTTACAAGCAAAATGACTAAGGTATATGACTTGCTTTCAACAATGTTGAGTAGTTTAGCATATGTTTGATTGAGCCATGGTGGGGGGATAATTTTCTTGAATCACGAAATAGAACCAATGAAGATTGCCCTATTTTTTGTTAATATTTCATCAAATTTGCAATTAGTAGAAATTATTGAAGTATAGAAATTAAAGAAGTGTCCAACTTGTTTTGGATGCATAGGTAAACCTACTTCTGAGAAGAGCAAAACTAAAAACTAGTCTTAGCAACTTCATTAGGTGGCAATGTGTTATTTGTCACACAATATTGAAGGCCATGGTCAACACCATACTCCCTCATTTATGAAAAAAGGTCACCATATCTTGTGCAAATGGGGCCCTGTGTCAGAAAGAGGTTGTATACCTTAGTGCCACTATCTAAAAAATGTGGGAAAAAATTGTTTAGTAGTAATCAAGCAATAAGAGACAAAATTACAATTGAGAACATAATTTTTGGACTTCATGTGATTTAAAAAAAAAATTAGGTTGAGTATGTTGCCTTGGGCATCCCACTCCAACCTGTAGACATGTTTGTCACTGTCGCAAAAATAGCTATTGTAGGGCTTTAATACCAACTCATGCCCAATGTACTCTATAATGGCCTCAATACCAACCAAAGGTGCTAATATGTGAGCCCAAGAATGTCAGCTTGTGAGCATTGAGCCTCCAATATAGGTACCTATAATATAGATACTCCACACTATGGAAAGTATATGTATCATAAATACCTATAACACTATAAGAAACCCGTGTTTTGGGGGATGTTTTCACTATTTTTCTTGACGCATTTTTGTGAACATTAAATAAAACGTCCCATGTTTTTATGTCAACAGTGATGTTCAATAATACAGTGATGTCCAGATGTATTATTGAACATCACTGTTGACATAAAAACATGGGGCGTTTTATTTAATATCCACAAAAATGCGTGAAGAAAAATAGTGAAAACATCCTCCAAAACACGCGGTTCTTATAGTGTAATATGGATATTTTTAACATATATATCCTAAAATCATAGACGGTTTATATAGATATACACCTATTTCATAGGTGTGTAGTACTCTAGGCTCATAGGCTCACACTCCTATGCTCACATAATATCCATCCTCCAATACCAACTCGAGTACCAACTATTGACTTCTATTGTTAGAATGAATGGATTTGCATTACTTTGAGGCTAACTTAGACTGAACTGATTGTAGTATGTAATAAAAGCTTAAAATTTGCCAATTTCAGTAATATGTTATCCTTGCAATCAACTCCCTAAAGTAAGCCATTAATCCTTTCATTTGTATTTTCTATTTTCTAATGTAAACTGAGAATTTCGAATTGGCTTTTGGAATTGGCTTTTATCTAAATGTCTGGAATGGAATGGGATAGTTTACCTAGCACCTCTTTGAAAAGAGAGAAATAGCTCCAATCACTCAAAGTATACATGAAGAGGCTATTACTTGTTTAGAGTCATAGGTTGGGCTCTAAAAACATTAATCAAAGCAACACTTAAACTATATACCTCCATAAAAAGAGAGACCCTATCTTAACTAATTTGATTTGAGAAGGGATTGGAAGGGATTGAAGTAGTTGGGAATTTGGTAGTTTCTAGAGTTGTAGAAGGGTGGTTGTAATGAGCTTAGGGTTGGGGTAGAAGAGGTGTAAAGAGCATTATCTGTTTTAGGGTGATTTATTTATATTGAGAAGTGTTTGATAGATTTCTCAATTTCATTTTTATAGTACCATACTTGAAGGATTAATATGTCACCCAAGTGCCAAAATTGAATCTCCTCGTGAGATTCTTTAGGGTTCAAGTCACCTCACATCATTCACAAGATAACATGTGGCACTTTTTTACAACAATGACTTATTTGACTTGTGATAAGAGTACTAATAAGTGGCGTACTTAACCCTTAAATGTCATAATTCATCTCCAAAATTGATGATTTGAGGATAGCCATTATAATGTACTATTTGGAAGCATATTTTGGAATTGATGTACAAATAAATGATGTAGACTAAAAGTTGTAGATTCCATGTGTACAATTAGATTCACAGATATTATCATCAATATTTTTCATAAATTTTGAAAATCAAATTTTAAAATTCCTTCAAAATTCAACAACAAGCAAAATATTATCATGTTTGACATAGAATTTGGTGGAATGGAATGAGATTCTCTTGACACGGTGATTTCTTGAAATTTTTGTGTTCTTAAAATCTATGAACTCATTTTGGCAAATCCAATTTTAAACTAAAGTCAATGCAATTTTGGCTTGGTCAACTACTTGACATACTTTCAAAATTGATAATTTTAGAAAAATATGTAGTCTAGTAACACCAAATCCAACCCTTAGATAGAACAACAAATTGATATAGTATCTCCACAATATAGAAGAACTTTCATCCAAGCAGTTAGGAAGATGAAACTTCAGTTTCAATGTGTTCATTGTCCAAAAAATGGATGTCAAAGCACTATAGGGTTAATGGCTATATTAGCATTGTCAAAAAATTGTGTGTTTCATAGTCCAAATGGGGATTTCAAGATATTGGTGAAGTAATTGTATGGATGGTATATGGATAGTGACACAGGGACTCAACAAATTTCTATCAAAAAGTGACCACATCAACGCGATGAAATCAACAAAAAAAACTAAATTTTCTACTAGTGTTAGTAAAAGAAGACATAAGCCTTTTGAAAAAATCATTTTTATTTCAAATAATGCCTGGAAACAAAAGCTATGCCATACAAAGTACAAAATAGTCAAAAGCAGGCAACTAAAAATAAACACAAAAAAATTAAAATACATAAAGTAAAACTTAACTTTTAATAGATTACATTTTTCAATTTGCAAAGATTTGGTTCATGTCAATTATATTATAAGTGATGAGACAATTATAGAGCATCTTTTTTTATCCACAATCATTACACCTTTCTAAGAAAATAGTGTATTAGATTTGTTTTTGAGCTTAATTTTTATATTTTTCAAAAAATGGTCTATAAGGCTAACTTTGATTATTAAAACAATCAAACTATTGGTATTAGTGTTTTTTTATTTCTATATTGGAGGTTGCAAACAAGAAACGAAAATTAACAATTCCAATTTTGAAGATTGAACTTACCGGTACGAGCCGGGTAGAACGGTACCCTGGTCCATATCTACCGGGCCGACTTATCTTCCGCCCACGCAACCCCAGCGACCCACTATCTCACTCTTATAGTAACCGTACGGCCGTAACGCTGTGTCTTCGTCTTCTTGCTTCCTGGCCACGGCCATGGCCATCTCCCCGCCATAGCCATCCGTCTCCTCTCTCTTCCCCGCTCTCGTCCCAGTATATGCTTGTCTCGATGTCTCTCTTGTTCGCCTTCACGATTTAGTCTTTTTTTATTTTTTTTGAATTTCTTCGGGGACATTTTCCTTGGCGCTTGCGCTATGGAATTCGTACGGTAGTTCGGCCGGGGTTTGTTAGGCATTGAGGTGCGCCTTCTGTTGAGCGGCGCTGTTGTGCATGGTTTTAGGTTTTTGTGGACGATTATGTTGAAAGATCCGCCTGCCGTAGATTTAGGAGCAAGTTTGTGCGGGATATTTGTGTTCGGAATGCGTGAGTATTGGAGGAAACCCTCAACTTAGAAGAGACGCGATTCTTCCCCTCGACCATTGGTCATCCGTACTGTGTTTGCACATGAGTCTCTTTGCCGTGTGGGCCTAGGGGTGATAATTCTGTAGGGGTGGCTCGGTTTCTTGAAGCGTTTCTGAGTCTCTTGGTGTGTCGAGGGTTTGAGTGATTTTCTTCCTCATGCGGCCTCAGTTGTTGGAATAAATTGGAACAGCGAATTCCCCTTCGCGCTTTGTAGGTTTGGGGATGATATAATTATGCGCCGTTGTTTATTTTTGCTTTCACTTGAAATACTTGATTGATTTGCTTTGAAAAGCTTTACTTTCGGAAATTGTTACTTCTCTTCGGGGGATAGAAAGTGCGACTATTGTTAACATGTTTAACACGGCGTAATAGATCTCCTTATCCGTAGTACGGTGGCAACGACGGAAGAGATTTCAAGCATGTCGTTACTCGCGATGGACACGTCAAGTTTGTTCGACCCCTTCGAGTTTCCTCCCGAAATAGACATGGAGCCTCCGAAACCGCAGCCGAAGTTTCGAGAGAAGTTGGAAATAAAGACCTCGAGGCATCATGATCATAATCCTAAGGTATGTTACATGGTTCCTTTCGATTGGGAATTGTAGGATGTAGTTTGTAATGTCTCTTTTGCCTCTTTTCTTTAGGAAAGCAGACTTTGTTCTTCCTTATGATGAACCTTATCTTCGGAACCAGTTTTCGAGACCTGAGAGTACTTCATAGAAATCCCGTATTATAGTGGTTATGGTCAAGAACGATTTATTTATCAATAACATGAGCAATTATATACTGATGCTCTAGGATGTGTATTATCAAGGCTGAGTACTTTAGGACATGGTCACATGCTTCCTTAAAACTAGTATCATGCTGGAAGTTGATTCTAGATTTCTATTACTAATGTATCTCGAATTTTGTGGTTAGCATCATCCTATACGCTTTAAGGGCAATCCTGATGATGTGGAGAGGTGCATTTTCGTGTCTTCTTCGTCGTTGTTGGCTGTACCCTTTTGACTCGAACTATTTCCTGGCCGTGTCTAATGTCCTGAATCACTTCCAAAATCATTTGAGAGTGGATTTCGTATCGCACACGTCATTCTAATAACGAACAAACTGCTATCCAGTGTATGGATGACTTTTGATTTCCCCCTACCAAACTTAACTTGCACGATTTAGGTGTCCGGGATACCTTAGTAATCACCTTGTTTTCAATTTTCGCAGGATTCGATGGTTGTGAGAGAGTCCGATTTCAAAAGCCGAGACTTTGTGGATATTAAGATACGTCAACACGATGCTCAGTCTAAGGTAAATTAGTTTTCTGTGTTATGGATTTGTACGTACAGCCGATGTGTTTTGTTTCAGTGTGTCGTATTTTAAACTGTCACCATATTAGAATATTTTGATGCTATCATAATCATTGCATTGTTATTACAAAGCATTCAAAAACAGTCCTGGTTGTATTAATTTTCAATTTTACAATCAAAGGTAGTGGTTGTTCAATCATTTTGATATCTTTCTCATATCTTGTTGTATTTACCGCATATCAGGTCCACGTGATTGAGACACCTTCTCCCACCACTGCTCCGGGTGCTTCGGACGTGCAGACCGCTCGTCAGAGGCTCCGGGATTCGTTGACTTCTGCTTTGGATATGGTTGTCAGCAAGCAGTTAGTGAAAAGTGTGTTAGGAGTCGGTGAGGATGCAGAGGTGGATGGTAAAGACGAACCCGAAGCTGGACAGAATCCATCAACATTGGAAGTGTCGCATCCTTCTAGTTCGTCACAGGTAAGCTTTCGAGTAGACTTTTTTTCCCGCCTATCGAGTTTGTTTTACTTGAGGAGATGCATCAACGTACTTATTCGGACCTTATTGGAGCCTTGAAAGCATCTTTTTTCCCTTTTTTATGAAGTATGTCTTACACAATAATTCAGGTTTGGTCTTGTGGGTTTGGTCTTGTGGTGTGGCCTTTCTGAGTCTTTGATTTTAATTCGTGAAGTTTTCTGTTTATTTGTATCGAGAGTTGAACTTGACACATTCTTACGTGAATGCGAACTTGTGTGGATCTGTAACAGGAACACGGGAGCCCAAAGGATGGGCATGTTGTTGATTCCCTTGTGGTCGATCTAGGCCACTTAGAATCTGAGACCATGAATATAGATTCGATGGGCGGAGAAGTGGCAGTCCCGGAACTTATCGCCAGCGTCGGTGATTATAGATTGAACTTCGATCAAGGTGAATACGGCGATGGAGCAGATTTGGCGGAGTCACCTTTCAAGAAGTTGAAGACAGACTTTGCCCAGTATGATTATGTTCACAGAAAGCTAGAGATTGAGGAAAAGGAGGGCAGAATAGCAGTAGAGGATGTAAAAGGAGGTCTTCATATTGTGGACCAAGCAAGAAAGCTTGCTACTGATATTGAAGCTGAATTGTTTAAGCTCTGTGGGTCCAAGAAGACGTACAACCAAAAAGCTCGTTCTCTTCTCTTTAATCTGAAAGACAAAAGTAATCCAGAGCTTCGGGCACGAGTATTTTCTGGGGAAATTCCTCCCGCAGATTTATGTCGTATGACTGGTGAACAGCTAGCATCTAAGGAGCTCTCAGATTGGCGTAACGCCAAAGAACAAGCCCTTGATAAAATGCTTGTCCTGACTGATGCTGACACAGTATCTGGAAAGGTTGTCAAAAAGACGCACAAAGGAGAGTTCGTTGTGGATGTTCAGAACGAGAGTACCGTGGATATTGTTCCAGTCGTTACTCGATCAGTATTTCCTGTTATCAAAGTAGAGGAGAAGGCTGATCCGGAGGTTTCTGTTCAATTAGGAGTTCAGGTCAACCACTCACCGAACAAGTCCAAGTATGGCAGCTCCCCTTCTTTGAAACGAAGTAGGTCGGATGAGAGTGACCGTGTAGGAGTGTCTTTATCACATTCGAGCCCGATTGTGGAGGAGCCAAACACCGCGGAAACGACACAACCAGAATTACCTGAAACAGAGACTGTCTTGCCTACCATTATGTCACTCGATGAGTATATGGAAGCTCAAGAASAGGATTCAGGAGTTCAAGAGGATGTATTTGAAGATGCACCGATTGAACCGAGAGGTTCTACGACACCTAATATTGGGTTGGAAGTTCAGGAGTCCCCTGATAAAATTGACCCACCAAGTACGACTCCCAAGACCGTCAAGGAAGAAACTGTTAGCAAGCKTGACGAGAGCCCAAAAGTGAAATACGTGGAGGCGCCCCCAGTGGTTCCCAAGCAGCCGAGCGAAACTCGAAAGAACGATAAGAACGATAAAGCCGGAGTGGCCTGGACGGGTCAAATACAACTAAGTGGTAACCGGCAGTCTCCGTTGGTTGTCAAGCACCGAAGGTATGTGTTTTCCGACCGAYAATGTTTCGTTCACCATCTCAGGCTGAGCAATGAAGGGACTTGGTAGATGCTCAAGTGCCTGATTTGGCCTACGATCAAGCTAATTGTGTTTCATATTCTAGCGATGAAGTAATTTTTRTGTCCCTCAATTGATTTTTGCCGTTTCTCAGCTTTGATTCCGTGTCGATTGGTCAATGTTTTTGAGAACATGACTGAATTTATTGGTGTGTCTCCTGAAGCAATTTGTAGGTTTTTAGTAGTTTTCTTTTCAGTGGATCAGTGTGTTGATTTTTTGACGGTTAGTCAAACCTGCGTTACTAGCGAGAGCGATTTGTATGTCTCAGTGCATTCGCAGATGGAGCAAGACCACTGACACTTGCTGTGTTCTACATGTAATGTTGATGCCCGACTTGTGATCTGTCATGCAGTGGCGAGATCGTTGACTTGAAGAATTGGCCTAAATCACTTGAGTTAAAAGGAAGGGTGAGATTAGCGCACTTGGACAAGTTTCTTCAGGAATTGCAGCAGTCTCGGTCTCGCGCAGTCACGGTACAGCCTCAAGCTTTTGTGACGTCCTTAATCTTTAAGTCCTACTCATGCCGAACATTTTGGACAAGTGTTGAGCTATGCTTTTGTACTCAAATCTTTTGTGAATACCAGATCTTTTTTGGTATACTCTTCTCACGATGCTCTTGCCAAGTTTGTAATGCAGTATGCAGATTGTTATGTCCCTTCCATATGAGTCACCAGTATAGTCACCGGGATAGATGCTCGTTGCTAATGAATTAAAAGCTYTTTTGTGAAAAAATCGTTTTAATTCTGGTATGGTCTGGTTGTTCTAACGTTGGAATTATAATTACCTAACTACCATGTGTCATCCACAGTCGCTCCTGTTGGCACTGAATTGAATCTTGTWTGTCTGAGCCAGACATCTCCAAGCCTTTGTAATTGATCAGGGAGAGTGTGTTTTCATGCATTAGATTGTTCGGGATGTAGTTTGGATGCACTGCATTGACCTCCCTGCCATCTACCAGTTCGTCACAAAAAGCTTAGCTAAGCGTGAACGGTGAACGGTGTGATGGTGCCATCTATGTCGGTCTGAACTACGCACGAGATTCACAACTATATGTTTTCTGCTAGTCACCAACGGTATTAGATACGTTTACTTTCTATTTTAGTGATGCTATATAGCCACACTTAACTCAAGATAATGGCTAAGGAACCAAGTACTAATCATTCTATTGCAAATTCAAGCATGAAGATAATATTTTAGCTCATAAGCACACACTCCAAACTGGTAGACAGTATTCAACGAAAGCTATTAGTACGTAAGTAAGATGGCTACTCTCGACTCTCTAGCTTTTCTCTTGAATTTTAGCTTGTGTGATCGTATAATATGGACGTGTTGAGGTGTAAAGAGCCTGGGCCTACAGAAGGTGCTGACGCAATAACTTTGCTGACTTCCGAGTTTCGGGATATGGCAAGAATCTGTCTATCATTCTAAGATTAGAATCAAAGGATGCTGTCAGGGTGAATTGGCGACTCTGCATCGTGGAGACGGCYAATCTCAATAACTCATGGGAGTATACGTTTTGCGCTGTGTGTGCATTACATCGACCAGTAGTTGCAAATTGGGCAATATTATCACCACTCGTGAAATCTTTCTGTGAGGAGTTCGCAGATCAGACATGAAATATGCTCGCCACAAGTGAGTATATTTTATGCGTTGTGGTGCGCTGGACCGACATGATCCGTTTTTGAAAACTGGGCACTCTCTGCAGTGAAGACCACAATTGCAGTTAATGCCAACTCAAGTTCTATAATAAGTGGAGGATTACCGTGGTTGGCTTGTAGGAAGCCGTGTTTGGTGCAGGCTTTTGCAAATWTTCCGCGGCTATTACACGGTCTTTGTTAGGATTGCAAAACTTGCTATGTGCCAGAGATGTTTTGGATAGGCTCGAASAAGTACAGAATTTTTGAATTGACACGCCAATCGAAAACATAGCTCAAATGACATGTCTCACGTGTAAACAGATTCTATTCGTTTATGAACATGGCATAGTTGCTACGTATGCGCACTTGAAATTGAGTTGTCTTTCGAGCATGTTCTTCAGGAGACGACTTCGAACCGTCTAGTTTTATGTAACGTTYGTGTCCGTTTGTCTTCTTCAGTGGTCATGTAGGTGAATGTTTTTGAAGTGTTGCAGAATACTCACCCCACCCTCTCTCTTGCTTCCTCGTGCTCTGCGTTCWCTTCTGTTTTCATCTTATACCTCATAACATCGGTTGAGAGACAATTTCAGCGTGAGGTTTGTCTGCATGAAATGGAAGTCWCTTTTGATTCTAGCCTCTTCTTAACGAACACGGGTGGGGTGGTCATTGATTTTGATTGCTCCAATGGAGTTTTGAGTTTGTGTGCACGATGCAAACTCTTAGCTATACACTATTGTGATAATGTTCTGCACTTAAAAAATTTCTCTCCCTGATGAGTGGGTGACAGGTTGCTTGCGTAGCACTCTTCCTTGGTTTTCTCGTGGTTATGACTGACCTTAATCTAATGTTTCATCCTTGCAGGTGGTTTCTCTTCTTGTGCAAGATGGGCTCGCAGATCAGGCATCTGCGCATGTGAAGGAGGTTAGTCATCTACTTCTACGCATCAGTTCTTCTTGTTTGAGTTGTTTCGGTATTGCATGCATATGCTTTGCGAGAGATCCGCTCGTCAGAGTTGTAGAATCCGGTATGTATGGAAACGTATACTGGAAAATATTGCTGAGAGTTTGCTTCACAAGCTCTGGGATCTAGCGCTCCTTCTGCACAACATTAACTAGTTGTTTTGACGATGTAAGGATTAAGTTGCCATGTTTGTTGATACATGGCAGCTCAATTAAGTACTTATTTTAAAGATTCAAATYAGTTGACTGGGTTAGCTGGGTTGTGGCGCTCCTGAGATTCTCTAACATGAATGTTTTGTTAGATGCCCTCGATAGAAAGGCGTGAGATGTGAAAGGCGTGAGATTTCAAAAAGGATGGTCATGTCTTAATTGTCAAGAATGCTGGGCCTTTTGGTTACTAGCAGATCTCTTGCCATTTAATTTCCATAAAAACTGAAATTCTGAGATTGTTATCACCATTTTGAAATTTAGGTTTCGAATACGTGACTTGATTTACAAAGCACCAAAATTGGAAATACACACTGGATGGATCAGCGAYATAGTTTGTTATCATTTTTTTATTCTTATTTCAACGTGGACTGTTCATATTTGCGATGGCAACTTCTGTTAGGGTATGCTGTGAGGCCAACTGGCAGACCTTGTCTGATGCGTTGTTTTTTGTAAAAATTGACAGGTTGCCACTCAGTATCAAATGGGAGATAGAGTGGGTTTTGTGGAGCCTCGGTCGGGGTATGAGCTGTACTTGCTACCTCCTGGCAGTGGCACCACCAAACTCCTGAGTGAGCACGGACACCAGGAGGTCTCACAAGAAGCAATCGGCAAGGACGTAGTGTTAGTGGGTGTTATTGTGTGGCGTAGAAGCCGCTTATCATCTTCTTCTACTAGGCAGCCTGACCGTAACAATAATGTAAAGAGACATGCGGTTACATCCTCAACTCACCATCATGAGTCCAAGAGTAGCCGGGGGACTGGGGTTGGTCCATCAAAAGATCAACCAAGCAGTGACCAACAACCTAGATCATCGAGGCCGCGAGGCACCAGCACTACTCCATCGACTGTAAGGTCCGCTTCTGCTGCTGCTGCTGCTGCTGCTGCTACTGCATCAATCCATCACCTTAAATTCCCAGTTGAGTCCTCCCCCACGAAAGAGCCCTCCCCTACTAGTAAGAAATGGCCGTCCTCTTCTCCAACAACCTCTAATGCACATGTGCTGAAATCTCACCATATCCTTCCCGCCCCCTCTGATGCTACAGCTGATATGCCTCCGGGCTTCTCTGTCCGGCCAACCGCTCAACCTTCTGCTGTTGCTGCTGCTGCATCTAGACAGCACCTAGATCCTAGATCAGCCCCTTCTTTACCCCCTGCAGATGGTCCTCCTGGGTTCTGGCCTCGGCCGGCACCAGCAGCCCAGCAATCCCTTTCKGAAGAAGATGATGACCTTCCTGAATTCGATTTCAGTGTGCATACCGTAGCAGTTGCTGCAGCGGGGTCTCCCCCTGGACAGTTCAATCCAGTGGGGTCGCCCCCTATTTCTCATCTCCCCCAATTTCCATCTCGTCAGAGTCCTTCCAGRGTAATAGTACCACCACTTGAGCAGGGAAATAATACTGTTCCACCTGCTGACTTTAACTCCGGGTATCCACCTAGACYTCCTGGTCTCCCTCCCCCTCCCCAGGACCCTGCTGCTGCTTCTACTTTTCTTTCCCGACCAAATTACTACCCCGCAGTAGCAGCTGCTCCCATGTCTCATGAGGGCGATCAGTTTAGACCTTTGCAACAGGAGCCTCTGAGAGTAGGAGGTGGACCTCAACAAGCAATGCTGGGGGCAATGCCACAACAGCAGCAACAGTATGGGGGGTCTCTACCAGTGGGGGTTGCACCTCCTTTGAGGAATGATTTACCRGAGTGGCGTCCTTCAGCTCAGTTCCAACTCCGGCCTCCTCCGTATGAGGGAGCTGCTGCACCCCCTCCACACCTGCATTTTGACCCGGCAGCGACTGTGGGTGGTGCTCCACCCCCTCCATTGCCTGTGCAACAACAGGATATGTCTTGGCCCCATCCCCAACATCATCAACAACACCAGCAGCAAGCCCCACCCACAATTTTGCCGCCGCCGCCGCCCCCACCTCCTCAATGGCAGCCTCAACCTCAACCTCAGCCACAACCTCAGCCTCAACCTCAGGAGCAGCCGCGCAGTCATTTCCAACCTCAATGGCAGCAGCATTCTAATCACTTCCAACAGCAAGGTCCTCAACACCAACAACAACAGCATATGGCTCCTCCTCCTGTTAGGCCCGCGGATCCGAGAGGTGGTCCTTTTAATTCCTGGGAGGCCACAGCAGCTCCTCCCCCCTGGGATGCAGCCGGAACTCGAAATGCAAACAACAGCAACAACAACAACAATGAGCACCATAGAGATAATAGAACTAGTGGTGACCATCGCATGAAGGACTCTCGCTCGAATGACCAGCTCTCATGGCATGACAACAGAGACAAGCACAGAAATGCCAATGGTGGTGGAAGGTCTGATTTCCGGCGAAGGTAGTCTTAATTAACTAATTGGAMGAGGAAAAAAAAAGCTTTAGTAGCACCTGTCCATTTCAGTTTTTTGCAATGCGGTAGGAAGAAACAGAAATATTTCAAATTGTCCCACTGATAACTTGGTGGGAGTTGAATTTTCAAAGATATCATATCTAATGATATCTGGACACCACAGCAGTTGATGGCATATGAGCTCTCATCTTTTGTATGGTAAGACTTGTGGTTTGATTTCTGTTGGCAGGGAATTTTGGGACACGACTAGAACTGCATTGAAATAGAAACCACTGGAGCTTTGTGACAGTTCACTTAGTACTAGCACTTCTGAGGWTTTGGAAATATTGGATTTTTGGATGTCGCATAAACATGAATTGCATCTTCAATGATCATGTAGGACATGGACTTTGAAGTGATTAACAGGGCAGTCATGTTGTGCCAAATTGATGCATGGTACTCACATTCTCATCTTGAAGCTATGTCGCTGGTTTRTGGAGAGTATCATACTGACATTAAGCGTGGTTTTTGAGGATTAGAATGAAGGCAAGAGTCACCCCAAGTCTAGGTCTGCTGATAAAGACTAATCTTCATTAATGGTATAGTCAAATTTACTTGTGACTAAGTTAAGTGACTTCAGTAGTTTGATAAAAATATGGCTGATATTCGGAATCGTCCTAATTTTTTCACTAAACTGCAATGATTTGTCCTAATATGGTAGTTTGTGTTAAAAAATAAACTTATAGCAAGATTTTTTCAAGGGAGTAATTTATTATTTTTATTTACACTTTGTTATGACTCTTCAACGTAAATACTACTAAAAAAATTTATAATGGCATGTATGCTTATTTCAGAATACCAACTAGTAGGTAAAATCAATGCATAATTGTGTTCTTCAACAAAACTTTGAAAACAACGATACCTATGTAGCCAAAATTTTATAAAAAGGTGGATATGATTATAAAAAAATCAATTTTGATGTTTTTATTATATTTTATGAATAACTTTGTACCGGTAGTAATGTTGATTTTGTCACACTTATGGTTTAGAGATTGAGATAATTAGAAGTACAAATTAATGAATGTTTTTGAATGTTTTAGCTAGATACAATAGTGATTTTTTGAATAGCACAAATTAATGAATGTATGAAGGTCCGCAAAAATAAAATAGAAAACAAATTATGAATGTTTTTGAAAATAACCATGAGAGGAAAGTGATAAAACAAATAAGTGAATGATGTAGATGCCGACATGGATTCTTTTCTTCAAGAAATTTATTCTCCCATGGGATTAAACAATAAATTGAGGTCAAAGTAGGGTGATTTATTTTACTCCCTAAAGGATCAAGTGTCTTTTAAAAGACAAATGAAAGTTTAGGTAGTCGTTCCTATGATCTCGATTAGTTTTTGCATGATTTTTCAAAAATTCTTTTATAGATAGAAAAACGCATTAATTTGTGGGAATAAATTTCTTATTTCAGTCAATGTATAGGACCAAAAATTATGCCACCTTAAGCTCCAAATGGAATTTATGGGGCAAAACAAAAGAAACTCTAATACTCAAAATTTTGTTTCTTATAGGAAATACTTTTGTCTACATCAAAAGATTAGATTCATTCTATTTGGACTGATGATGAGAAAATTATTGAGCCCGTCTTGTTTTGGGAGCAATTAGAGTATCTTCTTCAAGAAATAACTTATTAAAGAAGTTATTAAAGAAATAACTTATTAAAGAAGTATCTTCTTCAAGAAATAACTTCATTTTAACATGAAATTTCACAAGTGAGAAGAATAAGTTCTACACGATTTTGTTTGTTTGCTAGAATAATCACACCATTGGGTTTATTTTATGGGTTTCAATTGCCTCTAAGAACTATTGATCATTAGTTTTCCATTTTGTCTCGTTTGTACTCCCATTCAACAATTCTTTTATGAACAATTCTTTCATTAAGTGCATGTTTTTCAAATATTTTTCACAAACTCTCAACTCAATTATTCAACAAAAAAAAATTAAATCAAAATCTGAGATTTCCAAAAAAAATTAAGCTAAGAAGACTTGAAATCTTGTCAAGCAATTGAAGGTGAAAGAAAAAACATCATTCTTGCTTTAAGTGCATATATCTTGCAATCTATGTGGTCAAAATTTTTTTAATTTATTCCATGCAATTCCACACTAGTTGAGAGCAGGATCCTATGGTTAGACATGAGAAAAATAAAAATTCAAAAGTTTTCACTTTGCAATAAAAACAGTAGTTTTGAGTGTATTAAGCAAAATAAACAAGGCATTGGTCCTCTAGGGGTTGACATAAGATTTACTATAGTATTGTAATAATATCAAAGCCAAAACATAGAGAATGAATGCTTGGACATAGAAAATGAATGTTCAAACATGAATATATCTATATGTGATTATACCAATAATCAACCCTAAAACAACACTAGGAGTGCGCACATGGGGGGGGGGGGGGGGTGAGCCCTGCCTGCAACGTCCGACGTCAAGAGGCGGGCCCCACCCCCCATGAGCTAGCTCACCATCGGGGCAGCTGCATTGGGGTCTTTTACCCTGTCCCCTTCGCCAGACAGTGCAAAAGTGTGTGAAAATGCCATGAGGGCTGCTGGTCTCACATTTTCTGAGCTCATCCCCATGAGCCCTGTCTGTGGCTCACCTGGCCTTTTCGGCCCTTACCTATGACGTCGGACGCCTTCGTTCGCCCTCATGTGTGCAGATCTACTATAGTAGGAGGTCTATAAAGTGCTTCGGCTATAAAGCGTCCTATAATACAGAAGTACATATTGCTTTCTCATTGCAGCAAGACTGTAGCCTACATTTCAAGAGGTGAGTACTTTTAGTGACCATTGTGTTTCAACTTCAAAAATTCATAATTAACTCTCCAAAGCTCAAAAAAATATAGAGCGGGTTGGAATAGACGCAAACTCCATTTATTTCAATGAATATTCACTCAAAAACTTTTCAAGAAGTCGAACTTCCTCCAAATTAATTTTCAAATCTTAAATGGACACTTTAGGGACCTCCTACCTATTCACAACAATCATGTATTTCTAGTTCATAACTCCTAAAGTTCTAAAGTCCCTTATTAGCAGATACTTTAATTAGGAAACTCTTATTGAAGATAAAAACAAACATCAACTTTATGGGAATATTTTTTTTAATTCAATTGGTGCCGAGGAGCCAAAGTCGTGCCATCCTGAGCTCCCAAAGCACTTTGACTAAGTAGGAAATAAGCACAGAAAAATTGAAATAATATTTTATTTATTTATTTTTCCTCGTATACTATTATTTTGTCTACATAGAAAGCTTTGTTTCATTTCATTTGGACTAGTAATGTGAATGTTATGGAACTTCTTGTTTTTCGGGCATTTATAGCATCTTCAAAAAAAAAATTTATAGATATCATTTTTGGATTCAATTTTCACAACTTAAAAAGAAGATTCCACACAATTTGGTTTGCTTGCTAGAATAATCTCATTGATGGAATTACTGCATTTCAATTCCATCCTAGAATTATTAACAATTTAGTTTTTCCTTCTATCTTAAATCTAATTCAAGATAAGAATTTTCTTAAGAATAAAAATCAAGTAAATATTTAAGAAAATAATTTCCTAACCCAGAGCTCAATTCTTCAATATAAAAAATTTCAACCTCAAAATTAGTAGTGAAAAATTTCAACTAAGAAGATTCAAAGCCAAAATAATCTAGTTAAGCAAGGTGCAAAAAAATTGTTTTCTTCAATCTAAATGCACATAAATTGCAATCTACGCAACCAAAATTTCTAAGATTTTTTCTATACATTCTTAAACTAATCTAGTGCAAGATCTTACAGTTAGATATGCAAAAATAACAACTTTTTCTACTAGATTATTCAATTTTTTGGTTGTTTTGGTCGCATTAATTAGATCACTATTGTGTGGATTTTGACAAAAATCTATTGATTTCTTACTCATTGCAATAGTAATGGAAGTTTTCAATGTTTTTTGTTGGAACAAAGGCCTTGGACTTTAGAGGTTAAACCAAGTGAAAATCAAATACCTTTTGGAAGTTTTTGAGACAAGAGGACAATATTGCAGTAAAGAGGATAGAGGGACCACAACATTAATACCGTTTGAAGATTTTTTGGGTGGACTACAATTTCGTGGCGCACCCTAGACTAAAGTTACATTCACCATAGCAACACTAGGATTCCAGATTCAATAAACGGAAACATGATGAGTGGATCATTCTCTAGAGGCCATCACTTTTTGGACTAATGCGCTCTATTCAAAGGTTGATTTTAATTGAAGACTAGTCCAATCTATGAGCATCAATAGCTTACCTATGCACCTTTCACTTTGAAAATTCATAGTTCATTCACTCTAAGTCAAAAAACTACAATTTAAATTGCCAATGATCTTTTTCTCTTTTCTCTTCCTACCAAAACTAATATATGCAATAAATCAGTTAGGCTTGCTTGATTTTCCTACACTGGTCCATTTTCCCTTCAATTGATGGGCGATTTGTAAGCCTCCTACTACATTACACTAATGATGATAAATAGTGTTATCCATACTAACTATTTTAGAAATGCTATAAGTTTTTACTCTTTGTGAATATTTTTACAAAGTGCATGGATTCTAATAGTACTATAGTTGGGAAAACTTTGTACCCATAGTTGGTAAAAATATTCATAAAGAGTAAAAACTTATGACTGTTTTAAATCAATTAGTGTAGGTAACACTATTTACCATCATTAGTGTAGTAGAGAGGTTGTTGTTGGGTTCCAGAAAGTTCACTTTACAGAAGTTCTACTGTACTCCACAGTTACCTTACACAGTGGTGGTCAATTCTAAACCCGTTGAGTTTTGTTGAGTTCAGGGCGGATGCACTATGCACCATCTTCCCCAGTGACATGGTCCCCTCCATGACATGGTCCCCTCCATGACATGGTCCCCTCCATGACATGCACTACACTAAATTGTGAAATTAAGTTGTCCCTCACTAATTTCTTGACATTCCACACTAGACACACTAGACGAAAGGAAGTATTTTTAGAAATATTTGTTGACTTTGATGGCTCGTAGAGTAATGTTCTTTTGGTAAGGCAACCTAATTGTAAAGGCAACCTAACTTAATGCAGGACATTAAATCCTCCATTCAAAGTGGGCCTAGTAGAGAGAAATTATCTTGGGTAAAAACGTTGGAATTTTTTATATATCACATAAATTTTTTTTTGCAAAATCTAAGTCCATATTTGCAATCAAGGACCCTAATTTCCCTATATAGTGTAAGGGAGGAGGTCCATAAAGTGCCCATCTAAGGGTTGAAGTTGAATTTTGGCAAGGTGAAACTGCTTGAAATTAAATTTTCAGTAAATTTTCCTTGAAAGACAAGTGGAACTGGCATCTGACCCAAATCGTTTCATAGTTTTTTGGAGCTTTTTGGAATTACTTATGAATTTTTGAAATTGTAGAAAAGTGCATGTGGAGAGTGCAAAATGTACCTCTAGAGCCTGATTGGTTTTAGAACCTGCTACATTTTAGGACCTCCTACCTAAATTTCCCTATTAAGAGCATCCCCATCAGGTCTTTTGTATCATTTTCCCTACTTTATTTTGAGACCTTGTATATAGATGAGACCTCGCGAATCTTGCAAATGAGGCTCCGGATATAGAACTGGGGCGCAACTTTTGGAGACTTCTGTAAAATTTGGGGATACAGAACGCGGAAAAGCTTGGTGCGGTGAAGGTTTCGTGTCCCTATCTGTATTTGAGGTCCCCTCCCTAAATTTTTAGGGATACGGAACTCATTGGTGGGGGTGCTCTTAGGGCCCGTCTCCATTGGGGTACTGGACCCCTCCGGCCTGGACGTCCGGGGGGCCTCCATTGCCGGACTGGGTCCAACCGGAGGGTCCGCCGGAGGGTCCAGCTCCAGTCCGCTCAACTCTGTAGCGTGAGCTACAGAGCTGGAGGGGCTAGAGCTCGAGGGGCTGGAGCTGGAAGGGCTAAATACAGAATGAAACAAGAGGAGCGGCAGTTGCGGTTTTAATGTTTTACTACACTGGTAAGTCACTTCAAACCTTTCTCTTTTTATTTGGACGCCTATTCATTTCTTAAGCCATTAGTTTGCTTGTTTTTGCTTTTATAATACTATATTAGTGTTTAAAAATACAAATAATAATTATATAACAATTTTAATTCAATTTTAATTAAATAAAATTTTGAATTTAATCAATAACTTTCAAATTTTATCAATGAATTTAATCATTTAATCAATAAATTTAATCAGTAAATTTGAATGTCCATTAAATTTGAATTTAATCAATAACTTTCAAATTTAATCAATGAATTTAATCAATAAACTTAAAACTCTTCATAACTTCTAACTCATTATTTGGAATTCAATGGTTCAATTTTGTTTTAGTAAATTTCATGCCATGCCATTTCAAAAAATAATTAATATATTTTTAGAATATTTTTGTCCCAAACATAATTACACAACGAAACCCTTCATTTTTCTTGGCAATGTTATAATTTAATTTGCTTCTTCTCTCATTGTCTCCATCATGATAATATTCCTTGCCACAATTGATGCTGGTAAATCCAGTCACTGGTCAAGAGGTCCAGAGCCGGCCCTCTAGGCGCACTGCTCTCCATTGCCTGGGCTTGGGTTGCCTCCGGACTAGACGTCCGGAGTCCGGACCATCCAGCGCCTGGAGGTCCAGTCCGGCAATGGAGACCGCCTCTTAGTGTACCCCTTCCTAACTGCAGCGACTGTTGCTAAATCCCGGACAGTCGCCCCCGTCATCAGTCCCAGGCAGCTCAGCTTGGCAGGGCGGTTCGCTRAGCTCGTAACTGCAATCGGGCGGGCGCAGTCCGTCAGTGTCCGTCAGTGTGCTTCCGTTCGTCCGTCCTCCTGTGCTAATGATAGTACCTTCAGCTTAACCTTTGTGTGTGGCGCAATCACTCTTCTAATTGCTCCCACTTGCCACGGCGTCCCCAAGGGTCGGTCCCAGCAATGGTGGTCCATCTCCAGTCTCTCCACATGTGGTGCTTCCGACGAACTTAACCTAACCACGTGGTCCGTCCAACCGGAGTTAAAGTGGACTGCCTGCGGTTAGTTGGCGGAGTACCAAGTTACTGGACCCCCAGTTAATGGCAAGAGTTAAGTTAACTACAGTAAGCTCACTGGAAAGCGGTGAAGCAGCCTCTTGGTACTCTACCAACTGCCAAGTGGCCAAGGAAGGATTGACCTGACCCGCCCCCGCCTTACAGTATTGCCCCGTCAAAAAGGTGAACAAAAAAATTGCCCCCCCTATTTTGGACTGCGTTAATTTTTGTATTTCTCCACCTCTCCAAGCTAATTTGGGGCCTCTCATTGCTAGTATGAATTCAGAATTTTGTAAATTTTATTGTAYGTGTCAAATTAAAAAAATCTAGTGTTTTCTCCAGGGGTGAAAAAACATGGCAATAAGGGAGTCAATACTCCTTGGCTTTGTCAAATACGGTTAATTACTCCATGTATGACCAAATGGAAGTGATTCCCTATTGTGGGCTAAATTTATGTTAGTGGTGGACATTGAAGTTATGAAATGTACACTAACATAGTCTAGCAAATTGTGGGCTTAATCCCATTTGGGTTTGGAATGGCAGGTAGTTTACCTTACTAAGAATTATACATACACAGAATAGTGAAATTGTGTTGCCTCATACTAATTTGTAGACATTTTAAACTATATAAATATTCATTGTTATTGTACAAGGATGCAATGATTTTCATCAATCCAAAACCATGGGTGTGGCATGGATTGATGAAGGCTTGGTTCAAAGAGTGGTATGCAACTCCATATACATGACCAAATACTACATACCAATTATACATGTACAACAAAATTGTGTCCAAATATTATGCGTCATGGGATCAATACCTTGGTCATGGGACTTATGTCTTCTCAAGGGCAATAATCTTGCAAATTCTTGGGCGGGTGAGTACAACCCAAATCACATCCTAACTAAATCCACCACCATCACTATGTGTGCAACTCCAAAACCAATGTGTATGTATGTTGAAGAAACAATTTCAAAACATTTATCAAGGAAAACTTTGACTCTTCCTAACTTTTACACATGTTACTCATATTTTGCTTTCTTTGATGCGTTGCAACCTCCAATCACTTGTTCAAAATCACAAGTTGCTAGCGAGGGGTGCAGATATGAAAACTTTACCAGTCTAATAATAGTACCTAGGCACAGTAGCCAAAAGTGGCGGTTTTGGGGGGTACCCACCTTACCACATTTTGATGCAACGTAAGAAAAAAAAAGTGCAAAGTACCTGCGGTTGTCTAACACAGTCATAAATTATTGGCTGAGGCTGCCAGTTTACAAATGCAACAACCTTGATTTCTCTCCCTGAAAACGAATGCAACACGTACTTCCCTATTGTAGACTAAAGTCTGCAGATATGATACGGCAGCGATACAATYAACTTCGAAAATCTCACGCTGGAATGAATGCTATGTATAGTATTGTATAATGAAAACTCTTAGCAAACTGAAACCTACAACAGAAGTATCGCCAAGCTTGTCCTCGAACTTTTACAGGTGCAGTAAAAAGGAAACCGAGATATGGAAGGAATTAGGGTTCACACAATTAGGGTTGAGGAGCGTCTCCGAGGTCGGGTGTCGAAATTTGGGTTTGCGAGTACCTCCGAGGACTGGTGTCGAATCCGGGTTTCCGAGTGTTTCCCCGAGGTATGGTGTCGAATTCTGGTTTAAGAGAGACTCTGCGAGCTATGGCGTCGAATTTGGGTTTACGAGAGTCTCTGCGAGCTATGGAGTCGAATTTGGGTTTTTACGAGTGTCTGGGCCGGAATTACAAAATCAATGGCCATCAAGTCTCCGAACGTCTGTGAACCTAATCCCTGACACACAAAAAAAGACCATCCTGCCTGCTAGCTGGCTCCACAGAAACCGATCCTCAGACGAGACAAATCGAGAACTGTAAATATATCTGTTCTTTCTTTGTCGTCACTCAGTGACTCGATCCCCAGCAGTACACATTTTGGAGTATTTTTTGAAACTTTGCGGCGTCACCCTTACAAATTCAGTTGCACTCAACATGTGAAGCAATGAAGTTATTAGCCGTCGTAAGTCTATTGATTATCGTCACTGTTCGAATTCTAGTGCAAGTTTAATTATCAACCCCAGCGTATGGAATCCTATTCAATTTTCAAGTCGGTTAGCTCGCATGCATGGAATTCAATTCATTTTGGCAACTGACACACAGTTTTTGCAATCTTAAGTTCACTGTTCTTCGCATGATCTTCGACTGTAGTCCGGACCCTTGTCCGGTTTCGTGTTAATGAAATAATATCTCGCGGTGCCACCCCAGCGGTGCACTTTGCATTGATCACTTGGCCTTTCAATTCTGCTACTTCCAATTGCAAGCTAGCCTTTCATGATTAGTAATTACTGATGGCCGGCACTGGCAGAGCCTCCAGTGGAAAAAAATCGATCGATCCGTCGTCTCGGCAAGTGGCCGGGGCGTAGTCAGCCTAACTAGCTAGCTAGCAGCCACCTCTGACTAACTCCTTTAATGCGCTCCCACCTGCTCTTCCTCCAGCTCTACGGCACTACGGCAGGTGTTCCACGGCAGTACGTAGGGCCGGCGAGGTCATTATTTGTCAGTACAATTTATGTCGCTCTTCTCTGACCATCTGTTTCGGTCCTGTTTTACACTTCCGTTTCGTGATCATTGCAGCTCTAACAATTCACACCGGCCGGGCGGAAACTAAACTTACAACATTTGGATCTCTTCCGCCCAGCTACTGGAGTGACTCCAGTCGTCCTCGTGCTAGCTAGCTAGCTACTGTACATAGCGCTTTGAATTGAATGGCGCCAATTGATATTAATGAATTGAAACCTACATATATAATTGACAGGATTCCTGCCACAGGGGTCTCATAATATGCAGTTCCCGGTGTTAAAATTCCCGGTGAGTCTCACTTTTCCAGGTGTTCCCCAAGTGAGACTCACCTGGAATTTTAACACCGGGAACTGCATAGTCAGAGACCCCTCACCTGTGGCTGCAAAGTACGAAAATTGAACTTCCACTTGCTTTTCGATCGACAGGCCATGCATGCTTAATTTGAAAGTTCCTGCGCTAGCTAGCTCGTGACTGGATTGGAAAGAGAATTCTCACCTCACTGCGCAATCCATGCATGCAAGGATTGACGAATTCATTTCTTGATCGATGAGCTCGATCACTCCAGGCGGTGGATCGAGCGAGCGAGCTACTGTAGTGGAGTTGTTGTTGATCGAGCACAGACAGTTACTGTCAGTTTATGGATCATTCCGTGGACATCCCCAATCATGCATGGTTCTAGCTTGCAATTGTGGCTGAAGCACAGATGTAGCATTATTGATATTTATGGATTACTGTATTGCTCACCAGTAAATAAGTTCGCTTGCTGGGAGTGGGGTCGATGTTTACAGCGAATTAATTTACTGACGACTTCGCTTTTTATATATCTGCATGGAAACGTGTGTCAACTCCTCAGTTTCTCAGGAAAGTTTGACTCTAACTTGAGAAATTGAAGGTGATGTCCAGAAGGTGGAATCATCACATTAGCTTATTGATCTTCAAGTTCAAACATCCCGGCATGCTTTACATGATAGAGCTCAAAATTTGCAATGTAACTTACGGTCTTACGCTTATTATGTCTTCAAGTTGAAGTAGGAGATATATTTCAAGTCAAGATATCGGAATTGGAAATTAATGACTAATTTCTTTCCCGCAGTAATTAGCTTAAAGGTTAATATGCTGTTAGTAGCAGATTACATGAGTTTCATTCAACGTGAGTCCGTGCCTTGACTGAACAAGTTTTTTTTCTTAAATTCTTAATTTTGAAACAGTGACTCTGAACAAGTTTTCATTTTATTTTGTCGGCACAAATGACTTTCAAGAAATAAAAGTCATTGCGGAAATAGAAACTGTACTTACTGAAGTAAGCTTAACTGAACAAGGTTATGAAGGCGGTAAGGTATTAAATCTGCGTGATTGGAAGTCAAAGATTTTCTAGTTTTGGAGGACACAAATGAAATCGATCACCTTGATTGCGATCGAGAGTACTAAACTGATACAAGACGAAGTAACTAAGGTAAGACAGCCCATAGTGATTAGAATTTGGAGTTTGGCCTCAGGCTATAGTTGGAATTTTTCAATTTTTTTTCCCACTAAAAGACAAGTGTGAGAAATAGTGAGAGCAATTGAAATCATATTTTTTCGATAAAGTATGAATTTGCTAGGAATTTTTAAAGTGTTTAGTTTTCCATGGTAGTGTGCAAACAAATTACCTTAAATTGATGAATGCCTTCAACTTAATATTTGAAGTGAGTTGTATTTTATTTGCTGTTTTTTTCACCGATTGCTTTTGCAAACTTAAAGAAAATGACCGAAATGCCAAAAAGAAACTCGGTTTTTAACCGAATTAAATGACTACGCTTAGGCAACAGCCGAAGGACTATGGAGAATTACCGAATGATATTTGAAAACAACGGCAAAAAGCCAAGTCAACGGCAAAAAGCCAAGTCAACCCATAAACTCCCCGTTCACTGGATGGGCCATTCATGGACCTCCTACCTTAATTAGGAAGGTTATCTAGAACCCTTTTCACATGGTAGTCCGTGCACTTGCAACTTCTTCTTACTGACACACAACAGGACAAAATGGAATTGAACTTGCACCATACATCTGTCACCTACGGGTTGGATGGGTAAGAGAACAAAGGATGTGATAAAAGAATGTGATATTATAGAAGACTATACATATATACAAAATCTAGTAATAAAATTTTCTGTCTTCCACCCTGGACCAACTTCACTGAACTTATGTCAGTCCGTCCGCTGGCAAAGGAATATTGGAGATATTCTATGAATGGACTACGTCCGGTAGTAAAATCATGTGACCGAACTTCTCCATGACTTAACGTGACGTCGGATCAACATTTGCATGTGGGACCAACTTCCACGTGCTTTGACTTTGCATCAAAAATTTTGAAGCCGGTAGCTGGTGCATATATCTATCTTTGTGAGTACCGTGCATCCAAATATGGGCATGTATGAGACATAAGGGAGAGGCACTCAATGGCGTCCATGTACCCAATGGCGTCCCTTTCTAGGTCATGCATTCATTCCAGAAGGTAAATGTAGCGGGATTGTACACTGCTTATTATTTTAGGTCAAAGAAATAAGCCATGTACTACATTTATAGTCTGAAATGATTATGCTATGTAGAATTGGATGGCATTGGGTACAGGGACGACGCCATTGGGTGCCTCTCCCTTATGAGACAAATTTGCGAAACAAAATGTTTGATTGAATGGCATGGGTTTAATTTCTTCGGTTCATCCGTCCATATGAATTTCCGCTGGGGGGCCGGGGTTCGCATGCGATGCCTTTCAGTTGTTGGGGTGCATTTTCGTTGTGCACAGAAGTCATATGCCGTTACACTCATCACAAAGCTGGCACTGGGGCATCAAATTTAAGGCACTATAGGAATGTCCGTTCATAATGCATAGACTCATCAGAAAGGCTGACAATCACATTGCGTTTAATACTCAAATGTTGTCGACCCTAAAATGCATGAGTGGCGTAGAATGTATTTAATATTGGAATGTTGTAGGGCAGGAGGGACTTTGCAATGCGCCTCTTACTGACCCAAGAGTGGCATTTTCACTTAGAATGATTGGAAGTTACTGTACTGTACAGTGGGGTCCAATAATCTTACGAATTTTTTTATTGCAGGCAAATTCAACAAAAAGATCAGGAACTTCAGGAAGCTTAGACTAAGGGAAAGGCACTCAATGGCGTCCTTGTATCCAACGCCATCCAAATCTGCAAGAAATAATCATTTTAGGTCATAAATGTAGGTAGATATTGGTTTATTTCTTTGACCTAAAATAATAAGCGGTCTACAAAAAAAGGGACGGCATTGTACCTAGAAAGGGATGGCATTGTACCTAGAAAGGGATGGCATTGTACCTAGAAAGGGACGGCATTGGGTACATGGACGCCATTGGGTGCCTCTCCCTTAGCGTGTTCAAGAATGGACAACATTTCCAAATCACCAATTGTGTTGGTCATACTCTTGAAGTACTCTTCGTGAGCATCGTAACAAATATTTATACATGTGAAATTCAAAATCATACAATGTTCAATTTGGGTCTTTTCTAATAATCTATCTACCATCTAGTGTTGCCACCTTTAGTTTGAATCACAATTTGCATTCTATTGGGCATATTAGAAATTCACGAGCATTTGCAATTGTTGTAAAGATACTGGATCTCTTATCGCTTGAATTCATTCTTTTTCATCATTTCTTTCTTGATCTTTGTCCAACTCGAGTGTCGCAATAAAACTTTGACTATCTTCCAAAGGTTCTCTATGGCAAATTAGGAACTTCATCATACCATAAGCTTGCCCTCCATAACTCTGGAGGTTGTTGTATGATATTTAAGTACACTTTACTATTATGCCAACGCAATTTGTGCTTTTAAAATTTCATGCATTGTTGAGCATAGAAGAGCATCTTGAAGTTTGCAAATTTTTAGTAGTTGAATCCACATGAGAAGAAAAATTTGTAAGATTATTAGAACTAACTATACATCTAGTAACTAATCAATATCTACCACCATTGAAAAAACTATTTTATAGCCTCTATCCTCCAAAGTTCACACCTTTTATAACTATTGCATGATCCAATATCTAAATGAAATAGTTTTTGGTGCATTGAAATCCTTTTTCAATTGCCAACAAAGAAAACATGAAAATTTGATGAGTCTATTGATAGAAACTATGATCTAACAAAAAAGCACCACTTTTCTATCAATAGACTCATCAAAAAAGTGGTGCTTTTTGGAGCCCTTACTGTAACAACCTTAAACAATAAGCCCATTCCAAGGGATTGGGTTTTATAAGAATCTTCAAGAAAACTCCTTCAATACTCAACTCAACTAAATGTGAACTTCTTTGGTATAATTCTCTTTGTTCTAAATCAATCTAAGTCTTATGGTCTTGAATCAAAGTTTGAACATAATAGTTTTTCGTTGAAAAGTTTGATACCAAATTTTGAATCTAGTGGGTGTGAAGAGGGCAAAGCTCATCATTGATCAGTCATTCAAATGAGTTACATGATGCTCATTTAGCCCCTAAAGGACCAACATGCATTTTTTGGCAACTTAGAAATTTTGGGTAGGTACCTGTGACTAGAGATTTGCATATTTTGGGCTGAAATTTTAACAGAATGGGGGGACAAGGAATCTCTTTCATTTGCACAAATTTCATGACATTCGGAAATATGAGTCAAAAGTTATTGCATAATATGTAGTTTGTTTCTCAACTTGGGCAGTCCGAGCATATCTGAAATTTTTTTTTTTAAGAAATAAAAATTTTGAAATTTGTTCTTCAGATTTATATGTACTCAAAAAGCTTTGAATCATTGCATTTCAATGGCTGAGATGAAAGTTGTGAGGCTTTTTAGTTTGTGGGGGGTAGTTATGGAATCCGTACACCAAAAAAAACTTTGAAGTCCTTTGTTTTTGTCCTACAAGGAAAGATTCTTTGCCATTCATCGGACGCAAAACGTCCTTGGTGTCGTTTAAGGGTTAAGGTCGCACTGTCACTTGAAATTTGAAGAAACCTAATTGTAGGAGCTTTAGGTTGACTTGGGTGGTTCTTATTCTTCTCTCCTTGTTGTCACTTTGCCCTCGGCTTTCCGTTGTTTGTTCTTGAGTTTGTCTTGGAATAAACTCCGGGTTTCAAAAAAAAAATGCCTTAACTTACATGTGCATAATTATCACATATACACTCCTCAGAAGGTTGGCAACTACATCAAATTCTTAAATCCAAAGCCTGTACATGCAAAACGCCTCACTGAGCTTTACTCATGACTGACCAGAAGTTTGGCAATCTACCAGAGAATTTATTATTCTAATATCCAAATGTCTATCCAAAATTAGAACCCTACAGCCATCAGAAGTCTGGCAATCCAAGAGAGCCATAGGATTTGTTATCCAAATGTCTATCCAAAATTAAAACCCTATACCCATCAGAAGGCTGGCAAGCCAACAGTAAGCCAGCCATAGAATTTAATACCTGTGCAATTCTATCCAAAACACGCACTTTTACAGCACTATACAAGTCACACTCACTCAGTCATCAGAAGGCTGGCAATGACAATGGAATTCAAAAATCCAATGCAGGTTAGTAAGCTATTTTCAAAATCCGTCATGGCTTTATTTTACTCAAGATGGGAAGTTTGGCAAAGCCCCATAACATTCTTAACCTTCATTGGGGGTCCCTTTTGCTCCCTCAAAATCTGGACCCCCAGCAACAAAAACTTGAGCGCAGCCAATCACGGCATCTCCCATTCTGACAGAACAGTCAAGCAAGAGCTGGTAGCCAATAAGATTGACAGTATTTTAAGTGAATTCCTCCCCCAGGTATATAGGAGAGGATTATACCTCCACCTGGGGGGAGGTACAGTAGCTCCTTAAGAATGTTATGCCCCATCCAACTCTGGGGTGAACTAGCCCCCTCACTCGACCACTCCAAGTCATTCCAAGGGTGCAGGTAAAATAAAAAAAAGCCCTCTATTTGGGGCTTAATTAATATACCTTGTACATACACCTACACTAAATAGTGAAATTAGGTTGCCTTTGCAATTAGGTTGCCTTCCTCCAAGAAAGTGATTGTAAAAACCATCAAAGTCAAAAAATATTTCTACAAATACTTCTATTTGTGCACATGGAAGTTCATGAGTTCCAAATACACCAATTACTAATTTAAAAGTAGGGTATTTTTTGTACATTAGCAAAAAATATTTATATAGTGTGGCATGTCGAGAAATTAGTGAGGGGCAACCTAATTTCACTATTCAGGATAGCTAATTAGGGGCCTTTGATTGCAATTATGAATTCAAAATTTGCAAATTCTAAAATGCATAGAATATAAAAAATTTCGGGGTTTCAGTTCCCACGTAGCCAAGTGAGGGGGTTAGTTCACCCCTGGCCACTATTCAACAATAAGCTTATCACACTGTTAGTAAGTGAACATACATTGGCAAGACTTATATGAAAGTTATGTGCATTCATTAATTTGTTCATTATGTGGCACATGAGGGCATGTACGCAAGATGATAAGGTAGGCGAACCCAATACCAACCATTGACCTAATACCACCCAAATGTAGGTCTGTCATCGATTTTAGAGTGAGAATCTCTGACAGTAATACATGCCTTAACTTTACTTATTGTGAAGTTAAGGCATGTACTTATGACATAGATTTTCATTCTAGAATCAACAAGAGTCCTACATTTGGGTGGTATTAGGTCAATGGTTGGTATTGGGTTTGCCTACCTTATATAAATATTTATTTCTTAGGGATTATTATCAGAACCTAACGAGACAGAGTCCCATAGTCAAATATACTGAGCCAACTTATCTTAGCTGAATGTATGTATGTAAAGTACATACTATGTATGTATGTACTTGCTTGAATTGCTGCCACAGACGCAAGCAAATAGCGGGTACTTGAACTCCATCCTGCATCATTCTCTTCCTGTAACTTCTGTTTCCTTAGCTGGCTTCCATCCCAATCATACACTCAAGCACATGACAACCTGCCACAAGAATAAGCTTAATTTGACACGATGCCAATCTGACCCCTGGTATGGTATGGATGTACTGTATGTCATACAAACATATTTTCAAAAAAGAAAAAGAAAAACTTGAAATAATTACACAGTCTGTAGATTTGGGACTGGGTTGTCCAACATAATCAAATCATGGGTCTCATTAATTAATTAAACAAAACAGATATTCTGTTAAAATGGCAGTATTCATATGCCATTTTTCTATTCATTTTCTAGGATTGGTATAGATTTCAAATCGCACAGTCTGAAATCTAGGAGGGATGTACATTTCAGACCGCAGGGTCTAAACCTGAAAGTGCCAAGTTTGCGGAATACCTCCATTTTAACGAAATGTCCATGACAATCATGCAGTGGTCTGTATCTAGCTATCTACAGCCTGAGTGAGGTCCATGAGCAAAACCGCTTGATGTAATATAGACTGGAGCTCCCTGGCTGGCCTTAGTTTGTGTGCCCAAGACATACATCTCCACAAGCATTTGAAAACACGGTTTCCTAGATTTGAGAGTACTAGTGGACCTCAGGATGTGAGTTGAGTAGGAACTGGGGAGGAMATTTTAAATTTACTCATCAAGAGCCTTTAATTTAGTGGCATGTTGCCTTGGATTGTCAATTAATGTTGCAATGGCAATGGCAAGCTTGCACTCACTCTTGTCCGTGATGGCAACAAGCAGGAGGCTAGATCACAAGTATTTTTCGGCTGCAGATGGACCAAATGTGGGGAGGAGCCAAGGAGGCTTGCATTGACAAATTACAGAGTCGTAAGGTAGAAGGTCCATAAACCAACCATCTGAGCACTGGAACTGAATTTTACGCAGGTGAAACTTCTCAAAATATTTTTCAGTGAATTTTCCTTCGAAGAGAAGAGGAGTTGGCATCTAACCCAAGTCGTTTCATATTTTTTGGATCATTTTTGAATTAGTTATGAAATTTTGAAGTTGAACTAGCATACAGCTACAAAACCGCCCACCCCTAAAATGTACACGGTTAGTACATCAATAAAGGCTATGAAAAAATAGCATGTACAAATTGTGTACATTTATGGGGTGGGCGTTTCTAAATGCCCGAACTGTTCTCGAACCTTCTACCTTACACTTATCAGTCCCCGTATATTCAGTGTACAATGTAAGAGCATCTCCTGTACCCCGTTAAAACGGCCCTCCCAACGTATTTTTGAACGGCCAGGGGAAATCCAATCCCCTACGGCACTGTATTTTGGAATGTAGAGGCGCGGGGCCTAGAGATTTGGCCAAGACCCCGCCAGAATTTCCGTATGTACATGCGACCTTCATGGCCCCTCTCCTTCATCGGATTCCGTATTTTGATTAGTCAAGGATTTAGGGACTGACACCAACGTCAGCAAGGGAGCCGCAAGTTGTCGCCATGGCCGCAGCATCGACCTTGATCTCTCCCTCGAGCGTCTCAACAGCCACTGCGACAGGGGCATTGCAAGTGCAGAAGGGCAGAAATATTCAAAAAATCTCTCTATATATATTAGAGCTAAAAAGTCACAAAACTCCCAAAATAAAATAAAAAATCCTATCTCATATACTATACACAAATTACCAAGACCTAAACAAAAAAAACTCAATACTAGAGCTATGAATCATTTTCGTCAAGTGTGACTAATGTGACTAATGCTCCTTCCGGGCATTAGTCACACTAGTCACAATTATACAAATCCACCAAAATGACAACCTTTTGTATTCCAGAACCGTGCAATACATTCCCAATAGGTGCAATAAACACCAAACTAGCATCCTAGCACGTGGAAACCAAATTGTGGACTCCAATCTTTTTTCGTTTGGGGCTTGAAACTTAAAACAATCAAAAAATTATACAAAAATCTAAAAGTGTCAAAACATCCCACAAATTGGCACATGGATGTCTTAAGGATGGTCAAAAGCATAGAAAAATTCTTAGAGAGTTTTGTCCTCCCAATCAAAAGTTGTGGCCCATTTTCCTCAATTGTGACTTATGTGACTAATGCTCCTTTTGGGCATTAGTCTCAATAGTTACAATTAGACAAATTTACTAAGAAATCCTTGTCCCAATTTTTTTTGTTTATTGTTTGTGTATTTTCATTTTCTTATTTCTTTTTTGGAGCAACCTCCCAAAGTTGCGGCTCTCCACGGCAGCCACGGTGGCCTTGGGTCAACCTTGTGGCTTTGACTCTCGTGTCAGTTGTTGCTGAAGACGTTGTTTGCCGGCCTTCTTACTCTCTGCCACAGGAGAGTTTCTAGCCCCTTCCACTTCAAAATTGCTTGACCCCGCCACTCTCCCTTGGGAAACCCATCTAGCGAGGAGGGCTGCAGGAGATGCTCTAACATGAGGAAGGTTGACCACTACAAACTACCTGCGTGTTAGACATAATGGCAAGTCATTCTACTCAAGATTAGTCAGATATGGGTACTTTTTTTTATTAACAAAACAAAAAGTTCAAGTGGGAGATTAGGGGTTATAAACTTACCTTCTTGCTATAAAATTCGGTTTCACTGTCTCCCTCTGGTTGCTCCTGCTACTGGTTGTTTTAAAAAAAAATAGAGAAAAAAAAAAAAAAAAAAAAATATATATATATATATATATTTTGAGACGAGAAAGTTAGCTTTGGTTGCTATCTTGTTTTGGTATTAAAATGCTTAAAGATCTCCGCGGGGGACTGGTTTGGTGGTTCGCCTGCTTCTGTGTTCTTTTTCCTTTTCAATGGTAAGTGTCCATGTGTTTCAAAAAAAAGAAAAAGAAATTCAGTTTCATTTGTTTCAAAACAACAATGCACACAAACACTTACAATCCTAATTTGAGTAGCCCAATGATTTATTGAATGAGTACTGAAGGCCGTACCGTAGCTTAGTCTCCCAATAAGGTAGGCAAACCCAGTACCAACCGTTGACCCAATACCACCCAAATGTAGGACCCTTGTTGATCTTAGAATGAAAATCTATTACAAAAGTACATGCCTTAACTTCACAATAAGTGAAAACAAGCCATGTACTACTGTTATAGATTCTCACTCTAGGATCAATGACCGCCCTTAATTTGACAATCTTAGCACTTAGCAATTAGAATGCAACCTTGGTTGTCAGTGAATTCAAACCCACTAATAGTATGTCCACAGTTGGCTTTAAGGGAGACGGTTTTAGTTGATGTGAGATGGGTAAGCACGTTGTTGTTTACACTTCAAGAGTTTAGTAAATGCCGAGCCTAGTTGGCTGCCCTCCTGGYAGACGATAAGACCACTGGTTAGCTTGTCGGAGCTATTGGAAGGACTACAGTAATATTGAGTTAGCRTGATTAGTGGATTCTTTTAAGTTGCATTAAAATGAGCACAAAATGAAGATTTTGCATGTCTACTACCGGTTTTAGTTAAAGGCAGACTGGGGGTACGATTACATAAGAGCGACGGTTTAACGTGGAGATAGAACGACGGTGTACTTGCATGACGGCGCCATGATGGCAATACATGAATGTATAAATAATCTAAATGCACATGCAATTGAATGGGGGTGGCTAATCACCGCTTATTTTCATATAATATAYGKYTGTGATCTTCTTTGGTCTATGTCTTCCTCCAGACATAGTGCTGTCACTACGTCTTCCTCCACACACAGTGCTGCAAGTACCTGCATGCTGATCAAACATTTGGGAGTGCATGAGGTCAGTTTTTGTAGTGCTGGTCATTGCCGCTTTCATGATTTTGAATGCACAAGTTCAATTTCCCTGTAGAATGAGATTTGAAAATGCTTTGAAACTTTTGTATGTAATGCAGAAGCCCAAGCATGGAGAACCACCTTGATGCTGGAAGTTTTGGGATAGGCCCTCCTGGCTATGTCGTCCCAAGTAATGGTGAGTTCAGTTTTTTCTTCTTCTTTTGTAGCTTGCCGTCTAATGACATTGACTTGCACAACCCACACACACTCCGACACCAAAGTCAATAACGGTGGAACAATAGTTGCATGAATAGTGAGTTGTGATCAGGGTGCAGGATACCACTTGAGTTCTGACTTTGGCTCTCTTCTGCATGCCGTTATACTTTCTAGTCGAGTGCTTGAACAATAGAATGAAGTCAATGAACAAATCYGATTATCAAGTCAATCCACGTAMATGTTGTTTCTTAAACAAATTTGTGCAATSTTTTGTGCAGGTAYTGTTAGTAATGCAAGGGCAACAACAGTAGCGCAGATACCTTCAGCAGTTCCACGCGCAGGTGCCACATTGAGCTGTGTAGCTGTCCCCAATCCTGCAAAATGTGCACGCAAAGATCGCGGCCCCAACTGGTTGCCGCAAGAAGTCACATCGCTTGTCAATGCCAAACGTGACATGTTCATAGAAGAATTGGACGTGGTCGACAGTCGGGATCTCATGAACCCYRACTCCAGCAAATGGATGCGGATTAGCGTTGAAGTTATGAGATCGGGTTTTTCTCCATGTATGCGAGATGGACCTGCATGTAAGACCAAGTGGAATCAAATGATTCCAGAATATAGACGAATTGCAGACTTCTTCATGAGAACTGGCATCAATGGACTTGACTACTGGGATATGAGTGCTTTGGAACGGAAGAACGAGCTCYTTCCCAAGTCTTTTCCACAAGATATATTCAACAATTTGAACGACTGGTTTGGGCRACGTCCCAGCATGCTTCCGCCACATACAAGGGACTTGCTTTCCAATGAAGACAGAAACTATCAAGTTGCCGGAGCCCAAAGTACTGACCACGGCGACAGTGAACTGGATACCGATGATCCAATGGACATTGCTGCTGCTGAAGTAGGCACACAAGATACAAGGACTACGATGTCATCACCTGCATCTCCAGCAACCAATTTTAGAGTGCCCATGAATGCCTCCTTCGGCACTCCAACAGATAGCGGCAGTCTAAGAGCATGGAATGGTGTACCAGCCGGCACGACACTGATCCTTGTGAGCTCCACTGATACTTCTGATTTTACTACCAGATGTCGCCCGGGCAACACTGCAATCCGCCGCAAAAACATTTCAGGTCACAGCGTGATTGCTGAAGCCACCAAAGCTAGTGGAGACGTCATGGCATCACAAATACGTGACATGGCTGACGCAAGTAGAGATTTAGAAAGATCAAAAATTGAAGTCCAGCTGAAGTTGTTTGCAGAACAGATGGAATACCAAAGGGAGAGAGATCGGCGACTTCATGACAGTGCGTGTGCTGYAAATGACAATGCMAGACTCGCCATACACAAGCAAGATGAGGTTGTTAAATGCCTTTCGAATTTATCATTCGTRCTGAGTGCGGGAATGCATCTMTCRAAGGAAAATGTGCCGACGGTGGAGCCACAAGCGGCCCCTCCCGACACGGACTTCGTGGAGGCGTCAATCTCAGAAGACCAAGCATTCCCCCACCCTACGTCAAACTAAATATCAGACGTATCACGTATGTACAGTCACTACCCAAAAAAAAGGATGTAAAGTTGTACTAGAAGTCGGTAATTCCAAAACACTGCACTAGTACCGTAGTAGTAGAACTCATATCTGCACAGGCATGTGTCACGCAGTAGTGGTTAGTGAATTGAGTTTCAGATTTTGTAATGGACATTGAATAGATAGCCCCACTTGTATGACAGAGTGATTTTCTAAATACAAATTCAAGTGCATTGCYTACAAACATATTAGGGTATTCATGTTCACCTGTGCATATTAGACTCCCACATTTTGCTGGAGAGCCAAGAAAACACCGAGTTGCTGACGCTTGTCTATGCCTAGTGGCTGTCCCAGATCTTGTGCATTGTTGTTCACTGGTTCCGGCAAAGGAGGCTCAACGTCCACTACGTCCCCATTCAGCCCCTCTGCTCTCAAAACCTGCAGTAACGCCTCAACATCGGTGTGAGATTGTCGAAGTAACAAATTGTGCAGAATCGCGCAGGCACTGATGACATCGGGCAAGAATGCGACCTCCAAGTCGGACTTCAACAACAGTTCACGGAATGTCAATTTCAACATTCCAAATGCATTTTCAACCACCCCTCGACCCCTACTCAGCTTTCGGTTAAACAAAGCCTCGGCAAGGGGCTGATTGGCGTGGCGTCGATGTGGAACCATTAGCCAAGGCATGAGTGGATAGCCTGAATCGCCAAGCAGGTAAGGACTGAAGCCTTCAAAATTGGCGCCACTATCCCACAATGTGTTATGGGTTGCCTTCTGATACAAAGTGGATCTACGAAGCATGCGAGAATYATTGGTGGATCCTGGCATGCCACAATATAAATCCAAAAAGCTCTTAGTGCTGTCAACCACTGCCTAGCAATTTATTGTAAAACCACCAGACTTGAAATAGAAGTAATCAAAGGCTCCAAACTTGGGTTTAGATATTGATATATGAGTACCGTCTACTGCCCCRACCACTCCCGGTAGACCGCACAATTCTTTGAAACCAGCTTCAGTTTCTATCAGCTTGTCACCTGTAGGCCAAGAAATTTCAGAGCGGAGGACGTCGTTGATAGCATGCACTACTTCTCGAATAATCATGGACATGGTACTCCTGCCAACTGCAAACATCTCACTACAAATCAACAAACTAGCACCATTAGCAAGTTTAAACAAAGTGCATGCTACTCGGACCAAAACGGGGATGGCGAGGCTGTACTTGGTGTCTTTCTTCTGGATTATTGGTTTCAGGAGTTCTGCAAGTGAAAAAACCGTTTGTTTTGTCATCCTGAACATCTTCACCCATCGCTTGTCATCATATTGATCAAGCAAGAAACGGGAAAACCAGGTGGTTGACTTAGGTTTAACCCAATAGCCCAAGTCTTCTTTCAAGAAAAAAAAGACATTGCATAAGCGGAAATTGTGGAGAGCAGCACTCATTATGGACTCCATGACGACACTCGAATCAATTGGATCGACAACAAACAAAGAAGGCTCTTCGCAATTGTCTTCATAATCCTGAGGAGATGGCAATTCCACTGCTTGGTTTGTACTCAATAGGAGTAACAAGAGAGTAGAAGCAAGGGCCATGAAGTCTAGTGGTTCTGTAAAGACATCCATGCTTGTCTCCACAGTTTGAGTCCTGCAGTAAACAAGCCGTGACCACGTTCATGAGAAATCAGATGCCGCAACCCAATCTAAATGTAGTAGTGGCATTACACAATTTTTGTAAAGCCTAATAAGTTGTTGGAAACCCTAAAAAAAACAGGAAGATAACTGCAAGACTTGAATTATTTTTTTAAAAGAAGTCTACAATGGTCCTCTTTTGTACACAAAGAAAATAGTCAAGTAAAACGAAAACAACACTGCAGAAAGAAATTAAAGCAGCTGGCCATGGGCACAAAAGAGGTTTTAAGGTTGGAGAAGTTACCGTGAAAAGGATGTCGTTGTGGACAAGATGTTAATTTCTGCTGGTACAGACATCTCTCAAAATTTCACAGCGCTTTTGCTAATCTTCTGCAAGCAAGCAAGAAGTGGACGATTAATTCTGCCATTGCARTTCCCATTCGCAAGRAAGGYSCCTAAATCCTAGGGCATGAATTTCAGCACACTTTCTAAAATGTGACACCAACACTAAACATACCAAAATCCATTGAAAGCATTGCACAAAAAATGATTTCCAACAATTGCAAAATGATACCTGTCGAGTAGTGCACGTTGGCAATTTAAAAAACCACACCAGCCGTTGCTTATATTTTTTGTCACGCGTTGATTCTGGAGGTAAGCTAGAAAATTGCCTTTTCTGATCTTAGCACTTGCACATGGACGACAGAGACTATAAATCTAAACCCCGCAGCAGCGCTCAAAAAATTTGGTGCGTGAAAGCGAAGCGAAATGGACACCCCATAACCCAAAGCTCACACAAACAACTTGCATGAAAAACAAATACTAAAACCCCGTGCTCCTCTTTCATACAAACCAAAAGAGAAATACTGCAGCGACGCCAGCAGCTGCATTGAAGCAGAGAGCCAAAGACAAACGGCAGCCTTAGAGGGGCCCACCTAGATCAAGCTCCCTTAACACCTTACATCATGTGTGACAGGGTGCTCAACTTYTATCTCAGTTGTCAGTCCTATCGCCTCAATTCACTACTTAACAGCGTCATGTGTGAATACAAAGGCCAGTACTTCACCCTTAATTTTTTCCGCTATTCACGGAACATTATGCACCGAACGAGAATAGCTAATTATTTACATTTCTCTTTTTGGTCTCACTTTTATCTTTAGGACCTGCTCTTTGCAAACGCCAAGTGTGGACATACTATAAGCTTAAACATTGAAGGACCATTGGGATCCCTCTATATGACCTGTATTTAACCTTGTAACTCTTCAAGTGTGGTTTAATATATGAATTGTGATACATTGTTATTTATGTACTATCATGATCATTAATTAAATTTGTCCTAAAAAGTATTGGGTCAATTTTTTTCTAATCTAATATCACCAAATTCATAATATACTATACGGTCACAAAAAGGCATCCTAGACCTTTGAAGATGCAAAGATTGTTTGAGCATCATCGTGTAGGTACTAGTTAGTAACGTATTAATTTATCAATTTTGGGTTAAAATGGTGCACATCGGGAACTAACACCCCCATTGTCTTAGTATTGTTGCAATATTGTTTCCATGGTCTTACAGTCCAACTTTGAAAGTTTATTATTGTAGTATAGCTTCAGTACTGCAACAAATGTAGTTTCACTAGGAATAATGCCTTCCATTGAAATAGTAATATTATAGTATTGATGCTATACTACAATAGCATATTTTCAATGTTGGATTGTGAACCCATTGAAACAATATTGTTTCAATGGGGGTACTTTCCTAACGCAATTCTCTGTTGGAGCCAACACTATGTCATTCATCTGCATCAAGGTAAAAAAAGAAAGATGGTGTTGAGATCTACATTGCAAGCCCCACGCTATAAGTAGTGACAAAGTCGTGGAATTCCACTAATTTAACCTCTAAAGGACCAAGGCGTTTTTTCTAGTGAAAAAACACTCAAAACTACCATTTCTATAGCAAAGAGTAAAAAAATTGGAAACTGTTTTGTTTGGAGATCTAACCGTAGGATCTTACACCTAACTAGTATGAAGATGTGCAGAATAAAATTTTAGAATTTTTGGACCCAAAGATTGCAATATATCTGCATTGAAAGTGAAAGAAAATAGATTTTGCTTCACATTGCTAGACTAAATTATTTGACTTGGAACCTTCTTAACTTTAGTTTTTTTCACTACAAAGTTTTGAGCTTTGAATCTTTATTGTGGAAAACTGTCTTGAGAATCTAGAGGAAGGGGGGGGGGGGGGGGGRGCATTCAAAAAAACTAAATTTTTATTCTTTAAAAAAATGTTAAATAGAAGTAGGTACTAGATTAAAGAAAAATCTAATTTATTAATATCTCTAAGGTGGAATTAATATGCACTAATTTCAATGGCGGGGTTGTTCTAGCATTCAAACATTAAGCATGTGGAACTTTTTTTTTTCTTAACCCCTCAACACCCAAGGTCCAACTATGCTGTAAAGCATCCTTCTTTTGCAAGTGTTAAAAGTATCACTTTCAGTCACTACAACATTGTAGTGTGCATGTTGTAGATGTTGTGGAATAAATTTGGGGTCATTTGACCGTATAGATTGAAAGATTATAATGTTTAAGTGTTGAAAAAAGGTGCTGAAATTTTCTTAAAAACACATTTGGAGGTGAGACTTGATTTCTAAACCAACTCAATTGAAAAAACTTTAAACTACAAAGTGATTCAAAACTAGAATACAAACACTTTGGTGAAAAAAATATCATGAAAATGACTCATTGTGTCTACAAAATGGATTTGAAATGTCAAAAAAACAATGGAAATTGAAGTAGCCAAAAATCACATCTGTGGCTAAACCTCCTTCTACTAAAATACCTCTCAATCACTCATAACGTCTTGGATGGATATGGAATTTTAACCACACAAACTAGATTAGTAAGCGCAACTTTTACAACAAATGGAATGAATCAATGCTTTCCTTGTAGACAAAAATATAATCTATGAGAAAAAAAATTTACAAAAAATAGAATTCAAATTTTTGAAGCTTTTTTTGTTGCCCCCTCTCCCCCCCCTCCCTCCCCCCCTCCTCTATGTTGAGTTGATTTGGGCATAACTTTTGTTCTGAGGCATTGATTGAAAAAATAATTATCTTCACATGAAGCTAATTAGTTTTTCTATCTTCAGAAAAAGTTTCAAAAAATCATGACAAAAATTGAGACCGTAGGTACATGCCCAAAATCTACCTTGTCCGTTGAACGGAAAACTCTAGATATATTTGAAACATGATGTACAACTTTTGAACACTTCAATAAATATTGATGTACAACCCTTGGACACGTTTGGACACGTCAATGAATATTGATGTACAACAATGATAGACATTTACATTGGGTGAAACGTCAATAAATTAGTGTGGGTCCCTTGAAACCCTATTCAGCCTAGAATATGTCCAAGATAAAGGCAGTTGAATCATGCAAATCTTTATTTAAAGATGAAGTTGCCATTGGTACTGAAAGATGAACTGAAAGACTTATTCCCAATTATTGATAATGAGCTCCCACAAGTGCATCACAAATTCACAACTGATTGTTCAAAATCCATAAGACCATCCCAATCCTGAAAGCCCCACCTCTGGAGATTCAGATATCTCATCCTCCGAGGGAATTCAAGTCAATAATTCAATCCAATCCCAYGGACCCCTATAATTATAAGGTGGGTACACCCCAAACTGCCACAAATTGGTACAATTCAAATGCCTAGTTACTATTATTAGGTTGGTCGGATTTTCATAGTCTTGTTGGGAAGTGAAGGCAGGTTTCAAAGCACCAAAGAATGTGACATTTGGATACAATATACAAAAGTTATGAAGGGTCAATCCTTGGTTCTAAAAGCGTTTCATCCACATCGGTACATAATTGATTTTGGAGATGTACACAGTCTCAAGATGGTTGTATTAGATCAAGGACAATTGTGGGGGTGCCTACCGTACGTACGCCATGGAATCCTTCAATTTTCACTAAAGGAGGCAACCCATTTATGATCAAATAAGCAATTATTCATACGTGGAGCTCAAGTTTTTTGAATGTGGAATTTTCCCTATGTACAGCAATAGAGCTTGGAAGGATTGCATATTTTTCCAAAATCTTATTATATAAGAGGAATTTACTATGAATGTTTTAGTGGGAGATTCTCTTTGACCTATAATGGTGTTGTAGACCTTTCTATTTCTAACTATAGGCTAATTGCAAAATCGACCAAGGGTTGATCGCAATATTGAGAGCCTTACAACCAATCACAATGAGCCACAACTACTCTAGGGACTACGCCATAACTTCATGGAAAGGCAACGATCTATAGATTGGAAATGGGGGGTTGACCAGAAATGGGTTGCCTCCCTTAAAGACTTGTCTAAAATAGATCTCTAGTTTTGCAAGTGTGAGACCCTAAATGCCCAAGCCCTCACATTATGGCATTCGCGAATTTTTGAGTTAAATGAAGAACCTGACAAATTCTATTTTTTTTAATCCAAAGACATTTCTTAAATAAAAAAACCCAATTTTTTACCAAATGAGACTAGTTTTTGTGCATTATAGGAGTCTTTCCATTGCAAACTTGAATTTCTAGTCTACTTAAGACTAAAGTGCTCTTCAAAGAAATGAACCACAAGTCAGGTGATAAAGGTAGTCTACTCTTAAAGCGACCATTTAAGCTTACCCAACCAATCCATGATTGTAATAGATATTTCAAAAAGCATGTCAGTTAGTCCAAGATGGAGGACGCATTTAGAACATGGTCACTTTTAAAGTAGACTACCTTAGATCTTTGAGAAAAATCATTTTACAAATTTATCGAATAAATGTAGTAGAATCAATTTTGAAATGAGGTAAATTGTTTATGGTTATAAGACATGTAATTTCCTTTTTACTTGAGTTTATATATTTCACCTAACTATGATCATACATTTGAGTGACATGTAAATAAAGGACTCAAAGACTTTGAGCAATTCCCAATTTGATCAAGCATTCTAGATTTTCAATATGTATTTCCATATTGATGTAAAATTGTCTCTTGTATTTGCCTTTCCCATGTAATCCATAAGACACCTAGTTTACCCCATAAAGGACCAAACTCCATTTTTTGGCAACATAGCAATTTTGGGCAGCTTATTACAAATGGAGTTTTTATTTTTTTTTCTTTGAAAATTTCACACAACATGTGCCCGACATGAGAAGCTTTCATGCCCAACAATTTTCATAACTATTGACTACATAGTTAAAAAGTATGAAATGTGATTTTCATTAGTCAGCGGGCAACCTGGGCAACTCAAAAAACTTCTTTAAAAATACTTCTTTAAAAATACTTCTTTAAAAATAAATAAAAACTTGAAATTGATTTTCTAGGATTATTTATACATGGGAAGGTTTGAATCATTCCAATTGATCAATGAGATGAAAGTTATGAGGAGTTTTAGTTTGTGGGTAGGTATGGTTTTTAAATTGTTGCGCCTTAAAACTACTCCTTGACTACATGTTTTGTAAAATTTTCAAAGAAAAGAAATGGAATTTAGTTCTTAGTGAGCTACCTTTCAAAGAAAAGAAATGGAATTTAGTTTTTAGTGAGCTACCTAAAATTTTCTTGTCTCCAAAAACTTGTTGTTTGGTCCTTTAGGGGTTAACTTTTATAGAGTCCAAAAGCAACATTTCTAGAAAAGAATGGCGTGATTAACCCCTAAAGGTCTTTGACTATGCTTTCACCAAAAACGCTCCAAAACTGCCATTTCTAAAGCAAGTACCAAGTTTTAGAAAAAAAACATTTTTGGACAAAGGTAACCATAGGATCTTGTATCAAAATAATTTGGGAAGATGTGGAAAACATTTCAGATTTTTTCACCATGTGGATTGCAAGATATATGCGTTTAAAGTGACAAAATCCATTTTTGAGCCCTGCAAAAATCACTTCAAAAGGCCACATTTGTATGAAAAAATGTCCAAAGTGGTTGTTACTCTTTGGATTCATTCTTTAGGTCAAGTTGGCGACACTCTTGAAAATTTTCAATTCATTTGGAATTGTACAACATGTAGGAAAAAAATAGTAAGTAGAAAGAAGTAGAGAATGATTCAAAATACTAAATTGTTAACAATTTATTTATAAAATTGAAAATTGCCAATTCCAATGGTTGAAATGTTGTAATAAAAAATCCACACCCTGTTTTGATTTTTTTTCAAAATTATTGAAAAATGAGTTAAATAAAGGACTTCAAAGTTTATTTTAGCGTAGTGATTCCATGATTGCCCACAAACAGAAACTCTTCATAACTTTTGACTAGTTGATCAAAATGGAGTAATTCAAATCTTCTCATGTACATATAGTTGTAGATAATCATTTTCAAATTTTTATTTCTGAAAAAAGTCATTTTTCAGACGTGCCCGGACTACCCAGAGATCAAAGAAAAGTACATATATTGCAATAACTTTTTAACCATGTAGTCAAAAGTCATGAAAATTGTTGGGCCTTAAAGCTACTCCTTGGACACAAGTTGTATGAAAATTTCAAAGAAAAAAATTATAAACTCCATTTGTAGTGAGCTGCCCAAAATTGCTATGTTGCCAAAAAAAACGCAGTTTGGTCCTTTAGGGGTTAAGAAAATTTGAAGTCTTGATTGTAAAAGTTCATAAAATTGTTTTTGGACTACATTTTTTGTCTTTTTAAAAGACTATTTCATTTTTGTCAAAGAGCCTAATATTGATTTGAAATGAAGAATTTACACTTAACCTTTAATCCCTAAAAGACCAGATGTTCAACTTTTGAACAATGAATAGATACAAATGCATCCTAAAAATACAAAATGAACTTTTATCCATTGATTATTTTGAAGATTCTTGTCATTAGAGCATAAAATCAAGCCTCTGAAGGGCCATTAGCGGTAGTGACATCTATAGGGATTTATATGTCACGTTGGCCCTACAAAATTATACAAACTGGAGGTTCACCACATTTGACTTTCATGAAAGTAGTCAAGCTGCTACAATTAGGGTGCAACAAAAGTACTATTTAGATCCAACTTTTAATCCAAGTTGACTAATAATTACATATATTGATTAAATGAAGTGGATTCTGGTTTGAGGCTATTTACCAAAATCTTTTGTGTTCATTTGGCAACTAGCTTCAAATCAAAATGCATTTAATTTTGTGTGTATGAAGATGTGAAAAACAAACTCTTTATACAAGTGGGGTAGTAGTAGGTAAAACAATCCGTGTGGGATATTTGTGAATTAGAATTAATAGGATCTCAATCGCTCATAGTTAAGTCAAAATGCAACTTGTGCTCAAAGTAGAATTTCAACCTCATTTAAGCAGAGTAGATTATTTTTTTCAAAAACATTTAAACTAGATAAAAAAAAATGGGATCAAGACAAGTTTTATTCTCAAAAATTTGTTTGAGGTTTTGAGACTCCACCTAAGAGGTATGGACAAATTTCACAGAGTGTATTCAAAAACGTTGTTCCTTCCAACCTCTCTTTGAAAATTGAAATTTGTCCATAACTTTTAGGTGGGGTTTCTAAAGTGCAAACAAAATTTTTGTGGATAAAACTTGGCTTGACTACACAACTTTTCTTAGTGCAAAGTCTTTTGAAAAAAATAATTCTAATATGCTAAAATGAGGTTGAAATTCTACTTTGAGCACAATTCATTTGTTTTGACAATCAAAGCAGTCATGCTCTCATCTTCAAATTACCCCATATCCTTTTAAGGTTCATAATGGATACTTGATTTTATTATAAAAACAACCGTTTCACCATTTTTACTCACCAAATGTCAATGAATTAAGTCTTTCACATATCCATCAAATAAATTCTTGGTGTATTTTTTTAATGCAATGTGAATTGGGGGGTATGAAAAATAATCCAATGTGAAAACAATTTGGAAACCCCAGTACCCCTCCCACTCTTATATTTTTGGAAACAGAACTTACATGACAATCGATATGGATTAATTTGTTTCCGTATCTGTATCCTTACCGTATCCTTATCGTATCCGTATCCGTATTCATACCATATTCATACCATATCCTAGTATTCATATTTCAATATATGTATCCCAGTATTCGTATCCTAGTATTAATATCAAGATCAAGATCAACGACAGGAAACGGGGGTAAAACTATGCACCATGGAAAAAAAATTTAATTTAAAATTTTTCAGTTTTTAATTCAACCCCTCTCCCCTTTCAACAATTTTAATTTTAATTTTTTTTGGGAGGGGGGGGGGGGTGAATTAAAAATTAAAAAATTTTAAATTAAAATTTTTTTCCACTCCTCACCCTTCCCTTCTTGTAATTTTCAGGGGTGGGTGGGAGTGTAAACAATATGGGATATATCCCATATTGCACTTGTATTTGTACCATATCAATATCCATATATATTCCAATATGTATCAGTACCGTATCAGTACCCAATCCCGTATCTGTATCCGTATTCAAATTTTTTTGAGATCAATGGTTGTGAGGGGGGGTTGTAATTTTTTTTACAAAAAAATCAACGGTTCTCGTTTTTTAGTAGGGAGGGGGGGTTGTTAATTAATGCAAAACCTGTGATTGCCACTTTTGGGTGCATAGTGCATAGGCATAGTGAAAGCATTACTTGATTGACATTTTCTTTTTTTTGATAGCTAGGTTATGGTGCATTGGATTTCAAGAGGTTTAATAATAAATTGGACTTCCAAGACTTGATTTTTGACCTACTTTAGACATTTATGTTGGATCCATCTGATCCCAACGTAACATGATATGAGCAACAATAGAGGGAAACAATGAAAATGCAAGATAAATTGTAAGAATCAAGGTCCTTTGAGGTCTTTGAGGAGGACAGTAGGAGGCATGTTTTTTTCTTCTAATGGTTAGTTTTATAACATTTTTATATGGTATAGATTTTGAAGACTTTGCTTAATATCTATTTTATTATCTTATAAAGATGGTAGGTTGACCTCAAAGGGTAACCTTTTTGGTTTAAAAAATGATTCTTCAAAAACAACTTGATTATATAAAACAAAATAAAAATCTTCAAAAATCACTATGATTTGAATTTAACATTTTGAACTAGAAAAAATATTCTTGTAAAATCACAAATATCCAATCTATAATCAATTTTAGAAGGATTTAGTGTGCCTTGAGTTGTTGCCACAATCAAAATAAAAATTATAGTAATTTTTGGATCTTTTTAATTCTTGAAAACTTTTGAAATTCCATAATTTTCACACCATAGGTCCACATGTCACGAAACCAAGCCTGTGCACCTCTCTTTGCCAAGGGCTTCTCGATGGTACCAAGAATGCAACCGGGGGACACACGGTTTAGACAATCTCATTGTAGCAAAACAAAACAAACAACATACCTAAACTTCTAAGGTTCTTTGACTATGCTTTTACTAAAAATGTTCCAAAATTGCCATTTTTAGTACCAATATCAAATTTTTGGACACATATTATTGTAGAATCTTGTAGTATTTTGGTTTGAAAAGAAGTGGAACTTTCTTAGAAATATTCACTATGAAAATTGCCAAATATTAATATTTGACTTGACAGTAAAAACTTGGCCTTGCAAAAAATCAGGCAACTGCACTTCATAAGGTCCCAATTTTATAAAAAGTGTCCAAAATAGTAGTGCTTTTTTAATCATTCCTCAAGGCAAGCTAGCTACTTGATTGGTACATTTTAGGAAGTGCACAATTGATAAATTGATCAAATTGTAGAACATGTAGGAAAAAAAATAGGAAGCAAAAACAAAATGGAGAATGATTCAAAATACTAAATTCTTAAAAGTTTATTTATGAAATTGAAAAATTCCAATCCAATGGTTGTAATGTTGTAATGAAAAATCTACACCCCCATGTTTTAATTTAATTATTCAAAAATATTGAAAATTGAATTAAATAAAAGACTTCAGAGTTTACTGATGAGTAGATGTAGATAGGATAATCAAATAACTAAGCTTATATGGTAGTGCTCAAGCACCTATTAAGCATACATAAAGACATTAATTTTCCAAATAGAGAGGTTATAAGTGTAAATTGTATTAGATAAGTGTGAAGAATGGGTTGTTGGAGATGTAAAAAGCCAACTTGGAGTTGGTTGGAAACGTTTTTTGGTAAGCCGACATCTATTAGGAGGGAGATGGCTTCATTGTTTGGCATCCACTATGAGAGAGCATCAATGCATCATGGCCCAAGTTGGTTGTGCATTTTGCTTTTGTTTTAGTTTTGAGATGGTGTATGAGAATGTTTGTGATGGAGATGCAAAGTTACGAGTTGGTGCTGATGTAGTGAGTGAAGAATCTAGTTGGATGTAGTGCAAACAATGATTAGTAAACAATGATTTGTTCACCAATTTGGAATAATATTATAAAATCTTCTCAACCAAATTGGTTGTCCTTGTGATGAGTACAAAAGAGTGAATGTTTTTTTATTAGTGCAAGTTGTTGAAATATGAAAGTATAAATTGTGAGTCTAATTAAAAGTCCTTGAGTGTGTCATGTTGGTCCATAATTGGATTAAGTTAACCCCTAAACGCATGAGCAACCACTTTTTGGTTGCTGCCCAACTTTGGGCAGAATTTTCTGGTGGAAAAAAACTTTTTTTTCAAATTTTTTATTTTTATTTTTATTTTTTAAAGTTTGGTCCCTCTCTGAATATTTATATTCAAAACTAAGATTGCTACGGTAAAAATAATTATAAGTGAACTAGCACAGAGTGTTTAAAACTTGCCTAGTGTTGAAAAACTTACTATTTGAGGAAAGTGTTGGTGTTCTCATTACTAGATCTAATGCATTTTTTTACAAATAAATGGAAACCACAATTTCGACCAATCAAAAAGAATTTCAAATTCTAAAGATAGAAACTGTATTTTTGGTGAATTTTTAAAGTTATATTTTTAAAATTCATTTGGAGAGGATTTAAAAAAACTTTGAAATTTTTTGACCACACGAATATTTTTTGCTTTTTTTGCTTTACATTATCTTCTATGACGCAAACTTCAAAAAAACTATAGAATTGATATTTTATAGCACATATATGTTTTGCCCAAACCCCTTGGGTTTTTAGGGATTAAATTGTTTGAGTGAAATAAGAGCGTGATAAGAATTGGTTGCAAAATGATAAAATTTGGAAGAAGTCTAAGTTGGATTTGAAGTGTTGTTGTAGTCATGCTTCTTATAGTGAGTGCTAAGTATAAATATTGATTTAAGTTGGAATATGAAGATAAGGCCATATTCGTTATATTGAGACAGAGTGCTAGTTATTGAAAAATTCATTTGAAAAATGATAATTGAAATAAAAAATAAAAAATTCCAAATTAGTGATTCAATAATGAAATTCTAAAAGTTGGTATTGTTACCTATTTATAAAAAAATACTAGTAAAGAGAAAAAGCAGTTTATCTTTGAAAAAATGTATAAGATTTACTAATGAGTATATCAATACTCTCTCCAAATAATAAGTATTTCAACACTAGAAAATTCTAAACACTTTGTTCTATTTCTCCTGTAATTTTTGTTTGCCGCAGCGATCTTAGTTTTGAATATAAATACTGAAAGACAACCCAATTTTTTCAAAAAAAATAAAAGATAAAAAAAATTGAAAAAAAATATTTTTGCCCAAAAATTCTACCTGAAGTTGGGCAATGACCAAAAAATGGTTGCTTGAAGTGCTTAGGGGTTAAATGTTTCCCTTGGAATGGACTTATCATACTAATAGGATAATTTTTAATTCGGTCATTCTTCTTCTTCAACAATTATAGAGAATCCTTAGCTACCCTCAAACTAAAACTCTTCATAATTTACATGTTATTAATCAAAATGGAATAATTCAAAGCTGGGTCATAGAAAATGGTTGCTTGAAGTGCCTGGAAGTTAAATGTTTCTTTTGGAACGGCCTTATCATACTAATAGGATAATTTCTAATTTGGTCATTGTTCTTCTTCAACAGTAGATAATCCTTAGCTACCCGCAAACTAATACTCCTCATAATTTACATGTTATTGATCAAAATGGAATAATTCAAAGTTGGGTCATAGAAAGAAACACCAATCCTATTTCCCGCCACAATTGGGGTATACTCACTTGTTGTCTACTATAGCTTTCGAAGCACAAGTCCACTGAACATGAAAAATTTACAGAACATATCTAACTTTATGGGAACTAGATACTTTATTTTTTACAAATCAAAACAAATCATTTTAAATTCAATTTTTAAAAAAAAATTTGTCACACTTTGAAGTTGAGGGGTTTTCACTACATTACGAGTCCTCAAATTTGATGATCTGGAGCTGAAATTTTCAAGGTCTCTTTGCATAGTAGAAAATCATATATCTACCCAAAAAAATATGAAAATAGGTTATTTTATGTCTTCCATATGCTAAAAGCACTCCCTTTGCGTGCAATTTTTGAACACTGAAGATGGTTCTAAGATCATTCTTTTGGGTGAAATCTCATTGCCATCACTTCTTCCAAAGGGTCAATTTATATTTTTTCTTAAAAAATTCCTATTTTTTTATCAATTGAATTGTGAAACTATAATAAACGTGACTATTTTCATGAGATTTTGCACTTTTCTAGTTCTCTTAGTTAGAAAATTTTCCTATGCTTTTCCTTCCTAGGATACCTTCATAAAGGGATATACTTGAAACATATTTTTCACTTAAATCTATTTTCTTCTAATTTCAAAGTACTCCCAGAGAAAATGAGTCCTACACAAAACACTACACTTTTTTTATGCTGTTTGTTGCAATGATCCAACTTTCCATGTATATAGAAATCTTAAAAAACGATTTCAAATTTTTGTTTTCTAAAAAAGTGATATAAAAAAATTCCATGGTCTGCCTGCTAAACAATGAAAATTACATATCATGCAATAACTTTTTAATCTAGTAGTCAACGGTAATGAAAATCGTTGCACCTTAAAGCTACTCCTTAGAACATGTTGTGAGAAAATGTCAAAGTTAAAAAAAGAAAAAACTCTATTTGTAGTGAGTTGCCCAAATTGCTATGCGGCCCCCAAAATACAATTTGGGCATTTAGGGGTTAAACAACATTTCTTGAATCAAAGATTTCATTGAAGTAGGACATGGACCTTTCTCCTTGCCCAACAATTTTGCAGTCAATACTTGTTGAATAGATCAATGAATAGTGCTTCATTGTATAGACTAAATGCGGTGCTTGATAAGCTTGATTTTTTATAAATATACTTACAATAGCTAGGTTGTAACATTCCAAAATCTCCCAAAGCCAAATTTTGTCAAAGATTCACTTGAAAATTGAAGGCTTGGCCTATCATTAACCCCTAAAAGACCATTCTCCATTTTGAGGACAAATGAATTTCAGACTGGTATTGACAATTTCAATTTTTGTCATGATTTTTGAAACATTTTTTAAAGATAAAAAAACTGATTAGTTTTGTGGAAATATAAGTTTTTTCCCAATTGGTGCTCGAGAACAAAAGTTTTGTCCCATTAGATGGTTTTTGGACGACATTGAAAACTCCGGAACTCTGCCACGTAGGTAGTCTGACGTGGCACAAAGATTGCCACATCAGAGAATACTAATTAATTAATTATTTTAATTAAGTATTAATTATTTAAAAAACAATTTTTTGAAAAAAAAAAAAAAAATTTAAATCAGTTTTCAGTTTCTTTACACTTTCTAAGATTTCTGGAATTTTATTTTATTTTATTGAAATTCAAAATTTCAGACCAGCAGTCGCTGGTTCCCTGTGCAGGGAACAGTTTCAGGGAACAGCCCCGAAACAGGCTCTTGCGGGTCTGAAAAAACATCTAATGAAATAAGCTCAAAACTAGAAAAAYTGTACAACAATTTTCTTTTCTAGATTTTGAATTTGAAAAATAAATAAATTCTCATAAATTACATTTTTGTCTACATGGAAAGCATTGATTCATTTCATTTGAATAAGTGATCGAAAAGTTATGGACAATCTTGTTTTTCAGGCAATCTAAACATCTTTTTGAAAAAAAAAACTTGTGGGATTAATTTCTAAATGAAATTTTTACAATTAAAAAAAAGTTCAACATGGTTTAGTTTTCTTGTTAGAACACTCTCACCATTGGGATTTGTGTGTCTTAATTCCATTTTAGAGATATTAATAATTTAGATTTTCCCTCTATCTTGTACCTACTTCTACTTAGCATTTTTTTTAAGAATGAAAATTGAGTTTTTTTTCATTCATTTTCTTTTCAAACTCTCAACTCAATTTTTTACCATAAATATTTTTAGCTCAAAACTATGTAGAGAAAAAAATTTATGTTAGGAACGTTCAAAGTCAAATATTTTAGTCCCCCAATGAGCTAAAAAACTTGTTTTAAGGCCATATTCGTTATATTGAGACTTTTCGCAGTCTCATTTTTATCTTCGACTTGAAGATAAAACATTGTAAGTGTTCAATTTTAAGATTATTTGGTAAGTTGAGACTGGAATACATTAATATATATTAAAACCTTTGATTGCCCAAAGGTTGTAGTCTCATCTTATCTTCGACTCGAAGATAAATCACTATAACAAGTTTAGGGTTGAAGTCTCAAAATGTGTAGAATGTCTCATTTTAACAAATAAGGCCTTTTTTCTTCACTTTTAACACAGATATCTTGCAATCTTTGTGGTCAAAATTTCTGAAATTTATTCCACAAATTCTCATGCTAGTTAAATAMATGATCCTATCGTTAGATGACCAAAAATAATAGTTTTCAAATTCTTTTACTGTTTGCAATAGAAATGTCAGTTTTGAGTGTTTTTTGGCATATAGAAAGGCCTCGATTGGCTTGAAGGGTTAAAGGGTTAAGTGAAGGTGAATTTTTTGTGTAGATATGTACAAGGTTTATGAGATCCCCAAGTTTTTCTATGGAAAAACTTACAACTAATTATATATTTATATATTAAATTTCAAACTCGCAAAATCTGAATATATGACATTTTTTACTAGATTGTCTGGTAGCCTGTACCTTGAGAGCACCCATTAGAGTGCATGTATTATTGTACCCGGTAACCAGGGTTGATAAAAAATAAGTCAAAATACAAATGCCAAATTTTTTGCCAATTTTTTTTATCCAAACAGGTTGTTTGGGAAGAAAGAATCTTGTGTAATATTTCTAATTTTAAAATCTTGCAAACCTCACTTTCTGGAAAATATAACATGTTTCATTTGTGGAAACTCTGTGCTAGGCTTCGTAGACTAGAAAAATGGCTATAAAAAGACCTGGCTCTTGGAGTCAAGTTCAGCATATGGGTTTCCTTGTGGATCACTTCCGCATAGTGTACATGGCCCAAGTTTGTACTACACTAAATATACACTAAATAGTGAAACTAGGTTGCACCTCCCTAGATTCTCAACATTCCACACTATATAAATATTCATTGTTACAGTACACAAAATGCACTACTTTTGAATTAATTATTGGTGTAGTTGGAACTCATGAACTTCCATGTGTACCAATGGAAGTATTTGTAGAATCAAATATTTGTTGGCTTTTGATGGCTTGTAGAGTAACTTTCTTAGGACCAAGCAACCTAATTGTAAAGGCAACCTAATTTTACTATAATTTAGTGTAGCATTTGAAGCAAGTGGCAATGGCACTTGGTTACGGTACACACGTGCAATATTGTACTGTGTGTAGGTCCTTGCAAGCTCCAAAAAATATTTGAAAAAGTGAAAAAGACTCGATCTTCTTCCGACGTCGACTCGTCAAGGCCATTTTCTGGTGGATGCATGAGAAAGCATCTTTTGGTGTTAGTAGGACCAAAGTGCAACTATTCATCCTCGGAATTTAGTAAGTTAAAGTTCGTACCCCCACACGCCCCCACTCTTCAGGCGGGGAGGGAGTTCTGGGTCAGGCCGGAACCGCCATCGATCTATACGGCCTGGTGGCCTGCCTTCAGATTCACACAATCCCCTTCCCTGCAGAAAGAACACCCAACGCGGGAATCAAACTCAGTTTCCATGTCGTGTCGACCAGTTTCCGGCACGCAGGGATCAGTTGCAGGGAATCTCAGTCTTACATCACGCCTTTGCTTGTTGATCGACATCGGTTTCCCCGCCGCTCAGGTGCCAGTAAGTTCCAGCTCCAACTAGCTGAACACCTTCCTCTCGTGGGCCTTCAGTTTTTTCTTTTCACTTAAATTAATTTGTGGACGCCCGGTCCTGCCGTTTTGGGTTGCAAAATGTTCCACCAAAAGCAGGCCGATTCATTGGTGCATGCGGCATGGGGACTTGTCGGAATGAAAACACTCTTACATCAATTGGCGTGTAAGTGAAATTCAATTGGTGATGGGATCGAATTTTTTACACATGTTTTTTTTGCTTGATACCGAATTCCTCGTTTCTCAGAGTTTTCAATCAGTTGAATCCAACTACGTACTGTATATAATTATTTTACTTTGCGCTCTGTTTGGCCGGAATTACATACCAATACGCTAGCTCCAGCTTTGAGAATCGATCCTGTGCAACTTGGATGTTCACGAATCCTGATATTCATACAATACTTGGGTTGGCAGGAAAAGCAATTAAGTACTTAGTGAGTGAGTTCAGTAGTGAAAGGCCTTGCTAGCTTGTTCCTCTGTGCATAATAAGTGAGTCTGGCTAGATCTATGCGCGCAGCTAGTGGTGTCGATGTTTTGCAAGCAGTACCGTCGCCATGGCTAGCTAACTAGCAAAGCCTCTGCAGGCCGGCGCGCATTCATTTGGAATCCATTGATTGTTGGAAATGTAGTCTGAAACTAAAGATTTGTGCGCCGATTGTGGTCCGGCCGGGCATTGTGGTTTGTGTTTCGCAGATCGAGTCGGACACGGATCGACTGCTGTCGTTTCGGAGGGTTTTGCAAGGGCCAGCGTTTTACCGAATCGAACTGTTCAAACAATGCGCGCTCCGCAAGGGTTTGTAAGGGCGGCGTGAATGAAGAGCCTGTTCCTCCCGTTCCTCTCCTCTGTAAGGTATGTCTCATATTTCTTAAWGATAATTTTGGTTYTTTCATCCACTTTTTGTTCTTTCTTTCTAGTGTAATGGGAGCCAACTCAAAAACCAAGTAAGATTTTAACAATTACTTGCTAGCAAAAAAATTTCCTTGATCCTATCTATTAAAAGAGGTGATATGAGTTTTGGAAGTACAACAATTGTAACGCATTTTACCATGGATTTGTTGGACATTGTATGTCTACAGTATGAATTTTCAAAGTGCTAATTATGGGTGTGGCGATAATTGATTGTAGTAGTCAACTCTTAGAAGTGATTACTATAGTTCTTGCCCGAAAGCAACTTCTTATGTTGAGTAAGAACTATAGAAGTTGCTTTCGGGCAAGAACTACTGGAATCGCTTTTGGATTAGAGTTGCAAATAGTTGTAGAAAGTTTTCCTAGATTCTCTCTAATTCCACGTTCCATGTAGATCTTGAGAATTGGTCATGTTGTATACACATTTGGTTGGACAAGTACTACTAGCCCACCTCAAGTTAAAAAAAACATGTGAGAGTGTATTTGAAGGTACATTAATTTGTTCTAGAAGGCAATGCAATTAGAAAAGGGTTGAGTGTGCTCTTGACTCATCCGTAGAAGCCATTAGGAGTGTTGCCATCCTTCGAGTAGTGAATGAAGAGTTTATTTTGACATTCTACTACCTTATCTTTCTTTTGAATTTTGATGCTTTCTTTTTGATAGCCTTCATTGAGCATGCCATTGACCAAGATTCAACCATTGAGGCTTCTTTTGGTAACCATAAAGGATAGACTCATTATGAGAATAACAACCCATGCCCCTTTCATGTTAACTCTCATTAAGAGACTTTACTTTCATGTCACCTAGTCCATAACCTCAMTGGATCACACTTCAAGGCAAATGACAATCTTTCACTAGAAAGGGAGAGACATGTTCTTTTCCATAAGTGGGGTTTGTTTTAGCGTTGTGATGTCCTTCTTTTAGACCCTTGATTGAGCATGGTTGACCAAGATCAAAACATCCAACCTTGAGGTTATTTTCAGGACTGTGAAAGCAAGATTCAGTATGAGAAAATAACTGATTGCTAGCTTTCACCATAGCTTGGCATGTTATTTCTCATAACAAGGCAAATGACAATCTTTCATTGAAAAGGGAGAGACATGTTCTTTTCCATAAGTGGGGTTTGTTTTACCGTTGTGATGTCCTTCTTTTAGACTCTTGATTGAGCATGGTTGACCAAGATCAAACCATCCAACATTGAGGTTATTTTTAGGATTGTGAAAACAAAGACTTAGTATGAGAATATAACATCCCTCGCCTAGCTTGGGATGTTATTTCTCATAACCGGGCTCTGCTTTGGCATAGAAAATAACATCGCTGCATCGGGGACGAGGACGAGGAAACCAGTGGATGCGGCAACTTTGTCTGCGAGCTTGCGGATCAGAGGCTTCTTGAAGCCAAAGATATCGCTGACGAGAATGATGGCGGAAGTGGAGGATGAGGGGCCGGTGGTGTAAACGGGGTAGCCAGCGAAAGTCTCATCTTTGCCCACGAACTCGGGAGTTGCGGGAGGGGGGGGAGTGCAGCAAGCTTCCGAAGTCATAGCTGCCAAGTGGGATTTGAAACCTACAAATGCAAATTGGACGAAGGCCTGGGACACAGACGTTTGCGAGACGAAACAAAAATAGGGTTTCACCAGCAAATGCAGAAGCAAAATGCAATGGAGGAGGAATGGAGAGAGAGATGGATCCCCGCGATTAGGTTCTCAAGGAGGAAATTGTTTGGGGCCGTTACGGATGCGAGACCTGCAGCAGCACGAAATGAAGTACTACACTGTACTGTACGCAGGTGAAGAATTCGCGAAATGCATTAATTCGCCATAGCCGGTTGCCTGAAATGTGGAGTGGCAAGGACTCCGATGTCGCTTCCGTCCTTATAACTTAACCAGGGAAGCCTCCACGGCTGCTTCAGARGGAGGCTGCTGCGGAGGCAGCGGAGCTCGATCTTTTGTGTCGGTTCCTGACTTCGTGCGTTGCGACTTGGGACCCTTTCGTCAGGCTTCACGTAATCACAGCGGAAAAGGGGCAGAATATCGCAGGACGTGAAATCCCCCATTCGAAGTGGGCCCAGCTGGCTGGAATTACCCTGGGTAAAAACGCTGGAATTTTTTATTTTTCACATTTTTTTTTGGAAAATTTTGAATTCATATTTGCAATCGTAGACCCCAAATTAGCCACGAGAAGTTTAAACCATACCCTAGACACGGCTCAAAATAGAGAGCTTTTTTTTACTTTTACCTTCGGTGAATCCTTCTGGGCCCACTTCAAATGGAGGATTTAACGTCCTGTCAGAATATCCTTCAACATGGGAACCAGGAGGAATCTTTTTGGCTCATAAAGCCACTTTCCCAATCACTTTTTCATACTTCACGGTCTCACGCCCCACACGATGGCCGCGGTCACAGCCACAAAATCATGCCAACAGTATCATGGCCGCGGTCTCACGCCCAGTGTCATCGTCACGGTCACCAACTCACCACATGATTCTGTTTTGCACATGAAGCTTCTTTTCCAATCTCTACAGTAGATCAAACTTCACGGTCTCACGCACCACGCCATCGCCACGGTCACAGCCACATGACCATTGTCATAGTAGCATCGCCACGGTCACCGGCTTTTCTTACGATGAGAACGACCGCCCCCGTCTCTTCCGTCCTCACACGATGCGTCCGTGGTCGCAGTGTCCTTCAGTTAGCGATGGAGTCGAACCCAATGAGCGTCATCCCCACCACTGCCTTACGTATCCAKCTCTGGCATAGCACCTGCCAAAGCTCCTGCCACTGCACTCGCTTCACCAATTTAGCCCATCTCCCTCCCCCAAAACACCTCCCAAATCACCTTCTCTATCCTCAGTCGCTTGGATTCCCTTGGAATGTGGTGAGATTGGAACGAGCTTGTGCGGATCGTTTCTGAGGTTGGGAAGCGTGATCGAGGAAATTTTTGGCGGTGATGGGGACCCTCCGGAAGCTGGAACCCTTGAGCCCGGTGCCGGCGGACATCGACGTCGCCAATTCCGTGAAGCCGCTGCACATCTCYGCTATCGCGAAAGAGCTCGGCTTGAAACCCGAGGAGTACGATTGTTATGGCAAATCCAAAGCTAAGGTRCGCGATGAAYGGGYTGATCGATACTGACACCGAAGTCTTTTTGTGGGTTTCTCTTCCTCTTGGTGTGACTTGAAATTTTGGGTGGGTTTGATTGCATTCGTGGTTTGCTATTGCGGCATTTGCTCCGGCGCTTCTTAATTCCAAGTAGGTTTAGATACTGCAGTCCAATGCTGTCGCTTCATGTCGCGCATTCAAATGCATTCAAACATGTCGGATCTTTGTTTCTATGGTCTGTTGAATGCTAGGCACTAATTCCCCTGTTTTCAACTCATGTTTTGGAGTATGGTAAATGCAATGAGCTACATAACATTCTTGGTTACTAGAATGTAGGGCCGGGACCCCCCCCCACCCTGCAGTATACATAAGGCACCCCTAGATGTCTCCTGTTCAAGATGTCTCCATTAAAGACATTTTACAGCGGTGGTGCCCTATTCTGCGTCTGTCCTAACATTCTTGAGGGGCTGTCTGAAGGGCCTCGGAACAATAATTTGGCCAAGAGAATTAATCCAGGTTTATTTGTGCACAATCTTGTTATGGATCGGAAGGCGGGTGCGTCACACATTAGAATTATTACTTTCCTTTCATCCGCAGTCCTTAGTCGGCGTGTTTGCTTGTGATTTCGTCTGATATGGATTGCATTCCCGGCAATGGTATTATTTGCGTTACAAGTGGATTAGTTCTTTACTATTCTAGTGCTCCCGATTTGGGGGGCTGCAAGCTATGTTCTACTCCAGAATGTTATTTATGTACGCAGTTTGAACTAACTAGGTTTTTGGAATGTCTCGCGGATTTGGATGCCAAGTTCGTTAAGTTTGAGCGTTGCTCTCTCCATTAGAGCAGTGTAATGAATCCCAAAGTGTTGGAATGTTTTGGCTACAGTAGCATTGGAAGTGTTGAATTGGGTTCCGCATTATGTGAGGGAAATACTCCCACTGGCTACTGTAGTCGGAATCTGGGGCCATAAAAATGAAGCCCTCGTGGTCAGCCAGCGAGCATCCATCTGACAGCTCCTTGCTCTTGTTAGCCTGCCAGCTCCTGCACTGTTCATGTCCTGTGAGACGAATGTAAGATCAGGTTGTCTTGGATTAAATTGAACTATGAACTTCTTAGATGCTCTTAGCACAATTTCATTCGTTTTTGTAATTGAACAACTCCAGTGGATGAGTTACAAAATTTTGATAGGGGTCCTAGATTTATGAGACGACTGAATTTGTCATTATGTGGCACCATAAATCGCTATGAATGGCATTTGAGGTTCGTGATTTATGGACCGGGGCATTGAGGGGTTAATGATCCATAACTGGTCTAACTCTCCTGAGGTAAGCTTTCAAATGTTCGTGTCATTGATGTATATGTTTGGCTCAAATGGCGGTCAGAAGGTAGGACCGGACAAGGCTGGAGACCTGACTAGCAAAGCTTTTTTTGTAAATGTGGGTAAATATGAATAGTCTAGATTTGATCTTTTTGCACCGAAATTATCGTGAATTCTGAAATTTATTATTAGACCTTCCACTTGGCGTTCGGTTTGTCAGTGCAAGTTATGCCAATCTTTGGAATGCCAATCAGCCCATCTGTTCCTCACTGGAGATTCACGCTTAAAACAATCTAGAACCTTGCAAATACTGTTGAAACAATATCTTTGTCGCTCCAATTATTAAAATGAGATTTTACCTTCGATTGTCCTGCAGTCCATCTCCAAAGTCTGGTCGTAGCATGACCATCTGAACCGTCCCACATTTTCATGCTTCCGTATTTTCAAAAGCACTCTACGCTTGACCCTTTTTTCTTTTGGAGGTTATATCATTTGGATGTCTACAGCTATCTTGGCTATGGGCTATGAGCTATGAGCTCTGCTTATGTCACGAATATGCTCTTGCTTAATAGACTGTGTTGATGGCAGGCCGAGAAGCAGATTGAAACTTACACAAAGCAAGGGTTCACAAACTTGCCCATCTGTGTTGCCAAGACTCAATACTCGTTCTCCGACAATGCAGCTGCGAAAGGTGTACCGACCGGCTTCATACTGCCCATTAGAGATGTCAGGGCCAGCGTAGGAGCAGGTTTCATTTACCCATTAATCGGTACAATGAGCACCATGCCCGGCCTCCCAACYCGGCCATGCTTCTTTGATATCGATATTGACCTGGAGACTGGAATGGTTTTGGGGCTCTCGTAGACGTTGCTGCGAGATGCAGATTCAGAAGATATAGTTGTTCGAAGTCATCATGCGCTTTTTATGTGCATGGTCAGCATAAGATTTCATCTTGTTTCACTTGTTGATTTGTACAAGAGAGATCATGAACATATTCGCACGTAACAGTATTTGCTGTGTTAACCTTCATTTGCAAGAAAGGGTTTTGAGTCGGTATCGTAATTGGAAACAGAGAAGCGCTCAGCGCATGCATTGAAGGTGAATTGTAGATGCGTAGTAGTGGAAATTATTTGCGTCACTTTAAGCATCTTTACAAATGTAGAAGTGTGAATATCGGAAAATGTGTAGAACTGTGGAGAGGGCTTTGGTCACAAGAGCCAAATCTATTGAGATCAAATTCTTATCATCATGAATGAATTTCTTGTATAATTTGAAAGTGGGAGATTGCAGACTGCTGAGATAGAGTAGCTAACCTTTATTATCGTTCAAGATGAATAGCCATTGTCATTTAGCTGAGTCATGCTTACATTACTTTCAAATATGTCCAATCAAGTGTATGAACGTGTAAGTTATTGTACTGTAGGTAACAGCGGTCAGTGTGCAAGTCTGTCGGTATGAAGCCTCTTTTTTAAGTTAATGGTTTTCGTAGCCTCTCTGTTGAGTGTCGTCAACATGTTTGTATTCCAACTTCTCTTTTAAAAAAAACTGACACTGAAGAAAAAATTGTCGCTCACAACCTGGAGCATGCACTTTGCATTGCCTATGAGTTTAGTAATTTYAACCCTCGAATAACTAAACCTTTTCTGTATCTCTAAAATGTCAGCGGTAATGAGAACAGAATCTCAATCTTAAACATGCCAGCTCAATAGAACAGACGCCAGAAACTGCAAGTTGCAATCCACATTTGCGCAAATGCTTCGACCTCAACATTCACATTCGTCATTCAATTGCACAAAATGACCAACAAAGTTGCGACTCGAAAAGGGGCTACATGTTCAAATTTCGCAACMCTGGGGTACGTTGCTGCACTTATGATCAGAGAAAGCACTACAACAGACTCGCAAGTGAGAATTTCACACGAAGAAGCAAACACTTCACAATACTATACAAGAGAGAAATGTATTGGCTGTGGCAAAGCAGATCTACAATCACAATTGTCACACTCCTGACATGGGGCTGTAAGTAGCGACAATCAAATGGGAGGGAGGGAGCGAACTGCTTGATCAAATCACAACTAAGCCACCACGACCTTGTTGCCGTGTACTTTGAGCTGCTGCTTCTTTCCGTTGATAACAACGTATGATGTCACTGCACAAAAATTCACAAACTTTTAGTTCATCAGGATCAGATTACAGACTTCCACATTCTTGCATTGTCATTGTATCAACTCCTTTTAATTTCTTATTGGAATCTAGAACCATCTCGAAGGTAGAGGAGAGAATAACCGTTCGGGAACTATTACCTATTACCAACTGCGACTCTTCTTTTCATAGACTTGGTTGGCAAGTTGGGTGTAAGAACGACTTTGCTAATTAAAAGTCCATGCTACAAATCTTTGAATGAAAAACGAGGTTGTAGAGATCTACAGTCTCACTGTCAAACATACTCAAACATAATGATAAGAAATTGATTTCAGCAGAGTTTGCTCTTGTATCCAAAGACCTCTATAGATCACCCAAAGTCAGACTCCTGCATATGTTGAAATGTTTTAGGGTTCAGGGCATTTCTATCTTCTTCTGCAATTCTTCTCGAAAAGAGATCAGTTCAGCAAAGAGGTGAAAGTAGCAAACCTGGGGCAAAGTAGTCAATGTTAGAGTCCGGAGTCCACAGGCCTGCCTTACTTCCCGCGTGAATTTGAACGCCCACAATGACCGCGTAGTCTGCCTTGGCAGGGTCGACGGTCTTACTGATGTGATCTTCCAGAGTGTGGGTTATAGCCTGCCGCAACCGCAAACCGCAACCTCATCCGTAAATAAAAAATTTGCAACAATTTCATGAGCCGTTTCTAGTGGGAGACTCTTTGCCATCCGTAGCCCCCAAATGGTGAAAACATTACTAACAATTGCATGCTTATAATTTAGAGAATATGGTAATGTACAACTGTTGGCGAGTCAGATGTTTATTCACACTTTTACTCACCTTACGAGCACAATTTTGAATATTCACAACTTATTCTAACAATATCCTTATAATCCATGTTTTGGTGCGCTGCAATCCTCTCAAAAAATCAGGGACAAGACCCACACACGGAAATGGAATTAGGTTATTGTGAGAGGTACAGGTACCTGAGCGGTGATTTTCGTCAACTGGAAGTTTGTTGGCTGAGCGGGAGGATTCTACATTCACGGACACATTGAATGCAGGCATTTGGGATTAGATCACTATTAACTTCAAAACTCCCAAGAGATATCAATCTACGAAAGTTTCAATCATAGTTACGAGGAGTAATAATTTCAGTAGCGCAGAGGAGGTTGCTGACCCTGTGTCAGTTTTAGAAAGGGCAAAGTTCACAGCAGGTAGGACAGAGGGCAAGGGAGTCTAAGGAAGGAAAACCTCTAGATTCATACTCAAATTCCGAAGTATTCATTAAAAGATCTAACTCCATGAATCTGCAAAAATTGTAAAAGACCTACCCCGGCGAAGATCTTCTTCTTCAGAATATCATACTCCACGTTATCGTCACGAATGGTGCCATCCTGCTGAGCGCCGGAGTGAATCTCCCCCAAAAGGGCCTCAATGGCGCCACAAGCATTGTTCACATTCTTCTGCCCCTCTCGTACTATGACACCTTCTGTGCCTGCCAAGAATCAAAAACCCCAGTCTCACTCTGCCTCTCAATACTGTTCACACTTGTTTTTATCTTACCCTAAACCCTAAATTTTCACTACGACAGGCTATGGTGTCCTCTAAAGAGTTGAAACAAGAGGTGGAAGTAGCTTACCTTTATGGTCCACAGCAGTATGCGTAGCTCCAATGAAAATATCTGCACCCCCATCAACATCAACAGCGTCAATCATGAACCAGAGAACAGCGTGACCGAAAATTTCCATGAAATTTGAAATCTCCGGTTTGAATTAGTTGAAATTGCCTGACCCGAGTTCACTAAACTTCATTGAATTCAAAACCTGAAACCCTGCCCCCCAAAAGTTCAACACTCTGAGGCTTATTTATTACGCAAAGCATGGCATCTGCATTGTAGAATAGATCGATGCTTGCTTACACTTGTCGCGTCCATCAGGATTGGAAGGAGCGTGGGAAGTGGCAGCAATGAATCCCAGAGTGCCTGCCGTGATTACGCCGGAAATTCCCGAGAGGTTGAAAGTGTGCCCGTAGTGCTGCAGACAACACACACACACAACACCTGTAAGAAAAAACATGAACATGAACACACTGAGAATGAAAACCCCATGAATCCAATTTTTTATGAAAGTGGGTGAGAATGGAGCAGGACAGTAGCGGCACCTGGTCGAAGAAATGAGAGATGGGTCGTGCAAGTTCATCACGGCATGTGTTCACCAACACGAATGTGTTGTCTCTGTTGCAGCAAAATGAATTAGGGTTTGATAGTTACAACTTTGCTGTAAGGGTACAGGATTCTACAATCTGATACAGTCTCTTAACTACCGTTTGCAGCAACTTATGTAAATTGGTTGGCTGGACTTTCTAGTGTAACCATGATGCGTGAACGTGGATCAACATTGGGAGAATCAGTGCCAAACTACCCAACAATATATTGCAGTTTCATGAAATTCGCCAGTCAACAAAAAAAAAAAAAAAACAGTGGCATTTGATAAGGAATTCAACAAGTGTCAAGAGGGTTTGGACCAGCGCCTTCTTGGCACCGACAATCCCAAGTTTTTCTTGACAATAATAATAGAATGACACTTTGATAGACAAATTTCACTATCGATTGACACAACGTTACTGGTCGAAATCCATTGATAATATCACCTGCATTTCGAACACCTATCATATAATTATAGACTGGGGACATGATATGAATTAAAGAGGATTGAGGCCTACTTCATTGGCAAGTCCTTCTGGCAAAAGTAATTGAACTCCGAAACTCTCATGAACACAGTCAGGCTTCAGATCGTGCACTCATCTTAGTCAGATTTTTTTCAACTTTAAAGTTTTGTCGACACCACATTTGGGTGTCTTGGGCATTTAGGGATTAACTTGTAAGGGACCAAATTGGCCTTTTTGATAACATAAAATTTTTGGTCAAATCACTACTTGTAGAATAATAGGTATCTCGGGATCTAAATTTTGAGAAGATGGGTGTCTGAGGAGTACCTTTTGAAGGTGACAATTTTCAAACCTTTTCTAATTCATGAAATAAAAAGTTACTATAGGAGAAATAATTTTGCTTCTTCAAAGAGCATCACAGGCACATCCATTTACATTGGTGGCTAAAATCTTGGAATATGGTGCTTGCAAAAATGGCCTCATTTTTTTTTATGTTTCTTTATGCCAAAATTGCAATTTCTGCACTTAGTATTGGGAGTACTACAAGTACTATGAAACATATCAATCTCACTTGTTGATCTAAAAAATCAAGAGCTGAAAATACCATTTTCATTAATATGACTACTTGTCAAAACTCAAACAATACTATTTCAATTGAAAAAAATGACAATTTGTCACAAGAAGTAGATACAATGAAGTATAAATTAATAATAAATAGAAAATCAAGACAAAAAAAAACAATAAAAATTGAAAATTCATGAAGACTTGATGGTGATCAAATTTCACCAAAAAAATGAAGTTGAAACCATCTTCATTGTTCAAAAGTGTGTGCACAAAAGAGCCCTATTTGCACAAACATGGAGGTTGTAAAATAATGTATTTTTAGATGCCCCTTGGTAGATACATGCCTCACTAGTGTGAAAATAGCCCATACAAAGTGAAGGAAGGTTGTTGTATTTGCTATGGATTAGACTACTACATAGAGAATTGAATTTTCAAATCATCCCACATTCATAGCATAATTCTGACTTCTAATTTTTTTTTAGATTATTATTCTTCATCAATGTGAGAATACTATTGCAAAATGAAATTCATGACACAAGAAATCACAAGAAATTCTCATACAAAATAACAATTGTGTCACCTTCCAATAAAATATAAAAACAATGACACCAATTTATTTGTGACACAGTTCTGTGCTCCTAGACATCAATTTCGTTTTGACACAAGATTTGCACTAATTCCTACCATGGTTTTTTTATTGTACAGAAGTAGTATGAATATTTTCCGTACCCTATCAACTTACCTACAATACTACTGAAACATCAAAAAATCAAAAATCATATCATTCCACCTCGATCTTACTTCTCAAAGTTGTAAAAAAAAGAAAAAAAAGGAAAAGAAAGGAAAAAAAGGAAAAAAAGGAAAAAAAGACTAGTCCCCGTATCCTTGCCGGCTCCATTCATGATCCCAAAGCAATCCCCACAAAATTCAAAATACTCCCTCCACCCTTCCATAAGTTCAAAATCGCATAAGGTAGAAACACCCATTAGCACACTTGTTTCCATTCTTGTACTCTAAATTCACCTAATTGTGTCCCTAGATTTTGGTTAATGTGTCCTCCAAATATTGAAATCTAATTTGTTGACACATTTGAAGGAGACATTCTCAACTTTAATTTGTTGACTAGTGACTACTAATTTTTGCAGATTTCAGATTTAGGTCCACCTATGGGACAGTTTTAGTGGTTTAGGGGCCTGCACTTTGAAAAATCATAGAAATTACATATGACATCCAAAAAATCTATTTTTTTTCAATATTCATGATTTTCAGTCGCTTATACTACAAAAATAATATTTCTAAGAAAAGATGCCTCCAACTATGCTAAATTGCTTATATTGACGATTTTGGGTGCTTTCACCTTAGATTGTCAAACAGGACTACAAACATCGATGCTCTAGTTGGTATTTATATGGACTAGGAAACTATTGGCAAATCAAAATGGATATATGCAAAGCCTAGGCACATCAATGGCTTTGAAAATTTGAGCTCAAACAAGAGGAGAAGCCAAAGTGCGCATAAATATGCAATCAAGAATCGATGACTTGAGAAGCTATAATATTGTGCAAATTGGAGCTGAAATTGAAGACTTGCTCGGTTTGTAGATGGATAGAAAGAGTGGTCAACGAAAGCAGATCGGAGACCTACCGCTCAAATGCTCACAATCACATTGCAAGCAGAATAACTATGCATTCAAAAGATGAAGCCCTCCCTGCCATGACCCCCCTCAAAAAAAATTCTTGGCCGTTGATTGAAAATTAAAAATATATTAAAAAAAACCTTAATGTCGTTGATTTGATACATATTGAATACTAAATACCAAATACCTACAGAATACAAAATACATATTGAATATTGTATGTATACCAAATGTATATATATTGGATACTGGGTATGTCCTGGAGACTATGATATAATCCATATTGATTGGTGTTTATAATTGTTCATAAAAAATACAAATGTGTGTTTTGGAGGGGAATTGAAATAAAAAATTGGGTGGGGTGTAGGGTGTGAGGGTCTAGGCACGTACCTCACTATGCCCATGCACCCAAAAGAGCCCCCACTAACACAACAAAACATGGTAAAAAAAAACTGCACTCAATTTTGAATGCAGATTTTTTAACCAAGTTTTGTTTTAGTGGAGTCCATTTTTCTTCTATTATTGAGATCTAGAGACTATAATAAGGATGTTGGACCGGTGCTTGAATTTCATAGTGGTTAGAAACTCCTATTTAGGTACAAAAAGAGAGAACCAAGCACTGCATTGCCAAAACTTCAAAAAGTTGTATTTGTTGGTAATCAATTCTTGCAACTTCTTACAAAGAAGAAAGGAGCATTTGCATTAAAAAAAAACAATGGTGAAAATACTAGACATGGCACACTTATGCTCTTACGAATCCTAAGATGGAGTTTGAACCAAAATGGCTTGCCAATCCACAAACCAAGTAATTATTATCACTATTGCTATACATAGGCAAGTTGCTCATTGCTTGGAATGGCGACAATGGTGACAATTTCATCTACTGATGAATAAAAGAGTGAGTATAGCTAGATTTGGCAAGTACATCTACAACAAGTGGATTCAAATGCAATGCCAAGGATTCCTCGCTTTGTGAAGGAAAAATGGTTAACCCATTAAAGCCCGTGGTTGATTAGGGGGGCGGGCAAGACATTCTCTAGTTTCTAGTTAAACATGGAAAAAAATATCAAATTGTGATGCTTTCCGGAGATTTGACCATGCTGATGGAATTGGCATGAATGATTGGGCCTCCACAATAAATTTTGTGGCAATTTAAGGTACCCTTACTGGAAGATTTTTGTATTTTCAGCCCAAATTTCATTAGTTTTTTCAATCCCTAAACCGCATGCTAGCCCAGATTGTCTTGATTCTTGTCCCAATGCATGCAATTTACAATTCCCCACATCCATCCCCTATTGTTTGTATCTAAACTCATTCTAAAATTCTTGATATCAATTAAAAGGTGTCAATTTTAATCCAAAAGTGGTTGACCGGTCCTTAATGGGTTAAACCATAAATCAACATTTACAAACATGCTTTGTAAAACAGAATGACTAACATGAAGGGAAACATTACTGACCTTCATCTTTCTTTGGAGGTGGTTGCAAGAACGGACTCTTGATTTATGTTTTGTTCAAGAGTACTATATAATTAGAAAAATAATTTAAAATGTGAAAAAAATGTTTAACTTATACACCTTTAAGTGAAGAAGATACCCCATGAAAGAAAAGCATAGAAAAAATTTCTATCTATGAAAACTAGAAAAATCTCATGAAAATTGGTATTTTACATTTTAATTTGTAAATAATTAGAAATTTATTTATTTATTTAAATAAAAATTTCAAACTTGGAAATAATTGATGGTGATGAGATTTCACCAAAACAATGATCTGAAAACCATTTTCAATGTTCAAAATTACACGCACAAGGGGGCCCTATTTGCATGAATGTAGAAGATATAAAATAATGTTTTTAAAGTCTTTTTTTGTAGACACGAGATTTTTTAGTGTGAAAATAGCCTAAAGAAATTTCAATTCTACATCATTAATTTTGGATACTCCACACTACTAAAAAAACCCTAACCCCCAAAGTGTAACAAATCAGCTAAACTAAAAATAGAATAGAATTTTTTTTTTGGATATTCTTGAAAATAAAAGATCTCATTACTATCAAGTTAGCCATCTTCAATAAACATTTCAAGTACATTGGCTTCATGCTCCAAAAGTTATGACCAATGGCATCAAAAAGTCACTTCCAATGTAGGACAACATGCAAAAGAGGATCTCCCTCCAAAATACAATAAATGGATGAAGGTGAGTCGGGACAAGATTTCAAATGCAATAAAAGACTATCGAACTACACAATTTTCTCCAATCAACACCTCTTCTTCCAACAACAACAAGCAACAATCACCAAAATTTATAGTTCGACATGAGGTTTCTACTTCTCTCAAGCATTGGAATGTTTCCATTGACATGCCAATTGGGGACCTAGAAACAGAATTCATTAATAACTAGGGACAATAAGAGGGAGAGTTGGAAGAGGCATGAGATTGAAGGTGCAAGGTTTACTCTTAAGATTCAAGAGAGAAAGAACAAGACAACGGGTCCTATATAGAAGCATTTTTTGGTCACCTAAGCTTCTACACTCAAAAAAACTTCTTCGGCAACAAAGGGCGTAAGGTGAACAACCGCTACATGAAAGAGAGAACATAAGTATAGATGCCTAAAGCGACAAATATTAGGAAGGAAAAAAAATTCAACTTCAAGTCGACCATTTGAGGGAGTAGTGGATCTAAATCCCAAATAAACGGGTAGCTACATGGCGCCCAAGGCCAATGGGTTGGACATAAAGTACCAAAGCTGGTGGAGCTATGTCAAATGTAGAAGCCATTGGAGCTAGTGGAGTCATGTTGTTGTGGGAATCTATAATGAGTAGGAGGTAGGTGCACAATAGAATTTCATTGCATATGGAAAGATTTGAAGGCATTAGAAGACTATTTCAAGCCAGTTTTTCATCTTGTGATCTAGCCACTACTAGTCAAAATAAAAAATAATTAAATAATACTCTCTTTGTCTCGAAATGATCTTTCCGTTGCCCTTCATTTTTTGTTTCAAAATGATTTTCTCGGTGCATGCTTTAACATGGAAAGAAGGAAATTGGAGGTAGCTAGTTCCTAGTAGAATGATGCAACCAAAATCCAATCACAAACATTCAGAATGCACTATAGAGATTATAAAGAATGAAACTCCAATCACAAAATACTAGTGGCAAATGCAGTGTTAACATTCTTTCCTATAGTTGCAACCATTTCTAATTAAGTCATGTGTCATGTCAAAAGTGTTAGGTCAATGAGTATATAGGTTTGGTCTATAAGATGAGGTCTCAGGCTTGAGACCACAATAGATGGCAGTTATCAATAGCTAAAGCCAACTACAATTACATGCACAATTGTAGTCAAAAGAACCACACTCAATTTTGAGTGCGTTTTATTTACAATGTTTTATTATAGTGGTACTAGTGCATAGAAGTTAATCAACTAAATACTCATCTTGGTTCATAAATTGTGTGGGATCAATGCTCCTAAAAACATATGTCTCAAGAAATCTATTGTTGAGTACCCCAAATTCACATTTTAGAAAGGATTTGAAATCCCAAAATTTAGAATTTTAGGACTTAAGAGTGCACCAAAAAGTTGTTTTATTGAAAAATTGTTATTTTGGACCTCAATCCCTAACATTTTATCCAACATAAAGATCATTTTGGAATGAAAACAAAAGTTATGCCCAAAACAAGTCAACACAGGGCAGAAGGGGGAAGAGGGGGCGACAAAAGAAAGTTTCAAAAATTTGAATTTTCTTTTTTCTTTTTTTCTTTCATAGTTTGTACTTTTGCCTACATGGAAAGCATTGATTCATTCCATTTGGATTTGTTATGAGAAAGTTATGGACAATCTTGTTTTTCGGGCAATTGAAGCATCTTCTTGAAAAAATAACTTTGTAGGATTCACTTCTGAATGCAATTCTTACAATTTTAAGAAAAAAATGTTCCACATGGTTTAGTTTTCTTGCTAGAAAAATCTCACCCTTGGGATTAGTGCATTTTAATTCCACCTTAAAGATATTAATAATTTAGATTTTCCTTCTATCTTGTACCTACTCCTATTTAACAATTTTTTAAAGAATAAAAATTAAGTTTTAAAAAAAAAAAATTCCCCCCTTAGATTCTTAATTCAATTCTCCTCAAGAAAGATTCAAAGCTCAAAACTCTATAGTGCAAAATATTAAAGTTAAGAAGTTTCCAAGACAAACAATCTAGTCTTGTAATGTGCTGCAAAACCTGTTTTTTCACTTTAAACGCAGATATCTTGCACTCTGTGGGGTCAAAAATTCTGAAATTTTTTCCACACATCCTCATACTAGTTAGGTGTGATATCCTATGGTTAGATTTTCAAAAAGAAACAATTTCAGATTTTTTTTAACTCTTTGCTATAGAAATGGCAGTTTTGAGTGTTTTTTTACAAAACAAAGGCCATGGTCATGTAGGGGTTCAAATAATCCCATTCTTTAAGAAATAAATATGGAACCTACAGGGTTAAGTCACTACAAGAGAAATGGGTGTTTTAAGTAAGTATTTAAGTATAGTTCTAGACATAAGATTATAAGTAATGACCTTTCAAGACATTTTCAATAAAATTTTACTAAAAACACACATGCTGCCTAGTGTGTTATAGTCCTCTTGTGCTTGCCAATAAAATTCAATAAAATTATTTATAACTCATAGTAGCAAGAATGCTCACTTGCTAATAAAATTGATTATGTAGCACTTATTTTAGGATATTGTAGATGCAAATTCTAAGATGCCTTTTTAAGTTCTTAGCATAGAATTATGTAAATTAACTATATATATATATATATATATTTAATTGTAACCCCTTTTTGAAACTTTGCAACCTTCTACATTCTTGCCTAACATACGGCCCACAAAGATTGTATATAGGACTAATATGACACAACACCTATAGCAACATGGCTCAAATTTTTTTGGGACATTACACATTGTTACACAAGTTTAGAAACAAGCCCACCAACCAACCAAAGTCAACACAAAGAGTTGAATTGGCAACCTCATGGATTCAACTAGAAGTCCCTACCTTTTACCCCATCATTGGAGGTAGTTTAAGGTCATCTTGGATCGAAAGCACAATCTTTATAAGGCAAATTAGGCAATCCAAGACTACAAACGTTATTCAATTACATATTCGTGCACATTTGGATTTGAAAATCTATAGTTGAACCCTAAAATGTTTGATAAATACACAAAACAAGAATCTAGAATAGTATCCTTTTGAGTTCCAATAGAATTTATCAAAAGCATTAGGCAATTTAACTATATAAATTGTATTTAATTGTTTATTTGGACATCTTTAGGACATGATAGTTACTTTAGGTGTAGTGCCTACCATGTGGGAAGTAATGTGGGAACTARGAAGTAGAAGGGAACAAAACAAGAATCGTGTGATTGTAAAGCTTTTTCCTAGGTAATTTACAATATTAGTTTATTGATAGTGGATAGTGGGGAAACCTATTGCTTCAAAGTTAATTTATGATAAGCTTATTGGATCAACCACTTAAAGCAAACCTTGTTGAGCATGTGAATGTGGTTGTAGATAGCTAGGATTTAGAAACTCAAATTTGGAAACCATAACCAATTGTTGACTTTGCAATGCTAATGTGGCATCGTCCCATTGGCAACCTATCACCATTGCCAACCTATCACCATTGCCATTACAAGTTGCAACTCATATCTATCTTGACATTCAACTTGCTTCCTACAATGTTGGATCATGAAGATTAAAGATTGTCATTAATAATATACAACTGATTTTGTACAATAACACATTTGCCACTAACTTGTCTCATTGGTTATTACACTGAATAGGGGTACTAAAGGGACCAAACAATTAAAGGGACGTATTGAAGAAAACTATAGGTGTTTGAAACATAATGTACAATCGTGAGACACTTCACTAACTATTGATGTACAAAAAATGTAGATATTTATATAGTGTGAAATGTCGATTAATTACTATGGATCGCCTTAACCCTTCATCACCATAGGGGACAAAAAGTGTCCTCACATAGTGTGGTAGTCAAATTCAAAGTGCTGTAACTTTTGCATCTGATGTCCAAATTCAATAAACCTTGTTGGAAAAGTTGCGAATGTTAGTCTAGTTTTAGTGATAAAATTTCAAATCATTACAAGATGTACTAAATTTTTGAGAGCCAATCAAAGGACATAAGTCTAATTTGAGGTCACCACATTACATTCTGATGGCTCCAACTTCGGGGGCTTGTAACTTTTTCATCAAATGTTTGTTTTCAATAAATTTTGTTAGGTTTTGTTCTTCTTAAGGTCTAGTTATTGTGGTAAAAAAATTCATATCAATCCAAGTTGTTTTGAATGTTTGGGAGCAATTCAAAGTTCAAAATCCAGACATTTTTGTACTACATTGAACTTTGGCGACTTATTTTTTCTTCTTAAAGTGTACATTTCCAATAATTTTTGTTGAAAAAGTTGCATATACTAGTCTAGTTTGTGTGGTTAAAAGTTCATATCAATCCAAGAAGTTATGAATGACTAAGAAGTAATTTAGTAGAGGGAGGGTCAGATTAGTAGATGTGATTTTTTGCTACTTTTTTCACTGTTATTTGACATTTCAAGACAATTTTGCAAACACAATGAGTCAATTGAATGATATTTTTTTTCACCAAAGTGTTTGTCTTTTGGTTTTGAATCACTTTGTAGTCTAATGTATTTTCATTTGAGTAGGTTTAGAAACTGACTTTCACCTCCAAATATGTTTTAAAGAAAATATCAGTATCTTTTTTCAACACTAAAACATTATAAACTTTCAATCTATTCAGTCAAATGACCTCAAATTTGTTTCACACCATCTACAACATGCACACTACAAGATTGTACGGTTGAGATTTTCATACTTCACTGAAATTTAGACTTATAGCACTTGAAAAGCACGGATGCTTATAGACACATTTAGACCTTAGGCGATGAAGGGTTAATACCCCTATATTGAGTGATCCATGCCATAGTCCCCATCCTAATAAGTTTCCTGCCCCTTCCCATTTTGGCGCTCTCTCTCTACCCCCGACTTCCCTTGCTCTCCGACATGACCATTTTGCTCATTTCTTCACGACTGCTGCCGCACACGAATCCTTCCTCTTGCCTCTCCAGGTACCAATTGCCTTCACTCTCTCACAGTTTACTTAATCGGGAACTCGTGGATCCATTCATTTGTAATAAGAATTCAGTGAAGGACCTGCTTGGAATACTGCTCTTTGCCATGAATGCAACTCATGAGAGAACACGGCTCTGATGGGAACTGGGGTTTAAGTTTAGGGTTCGGGATGATTTCAGYTTTCGATTTGAATTTTTCGCATTTAGTATAACTTTGGGAATCATGTACGTTGGAGGGACTGAACTGTAGTGATCATTTGGTGCAGGCTTGTTGTTGGGAGAAGAGCAGGAGGCGTTTGTACAGAGGAACGCTTCTTCAGCTCCCTTGGGGTAGTAARCAATCAGCAGCATTTCAAGGTATTGTTATTCTTCTCCAATCGATGCTTGATCGAAGCAATTGGTGCGCTGGATGGACTTCATCCATGGGCGTAATTGTATTGTGCTTCATATCTATGTGTAGTGACCAATTTGCTGCGTTTTGAGTATGCATGGCAGAAACACCCGAAGTGAGGTTTGCAWCTCACCGAAGAATGTGATATTACGATACTGTATGCAAAAGTTACGATGGTTCAAAGTTTTATCATAAGATGACCTAAAATTGATGTTTGGACGAATGTTTCAGTGGTTTACAGCCTCCTCATCAATATGCAACCCATTGTCTAAGATTTTAGGGTGACAATTGTTGGTGTCCCTACCTTAGTTATTTCCATTTGTGCTCTGGAATTTGCCCTGGCCAACACATCAATGCGTTTTCGCTTTCTTTATTATTATCTGTGATTTGTATTGCGAAGGAAGGGCTGGCCCTCCAAACTTTCTTGGCTCTCGTGCGAGAGGGGAAGCGGAAACGGGACGTTAGGAATTTCAGAGTCACCTCTAAAAAGTTGGTGTGTTTCAGGCCATCAAAAGCCCAGGGCTTCCGTATTCGCACTTCGTATCCATTCCATTGGCTCTGCACTCAAAGCTGGTGGAGTCGGTTATAGATTTCCAGAAGTCTGTGTTAGAGTCTGGTGATTCATCGAGTGATGGTACGGTCAACTAGTCTTTTGTGACTTCGACTTTGCTTTGCTTCAGATTTGAATTTTATCTATAGTCCCATATTTCACAGGGACCCAAAATGAATTAAATGTAAATCATGCTCTCTGCATTTTCATTGCATGAATTTCCACTCATTGTCTTTCTGGCGCAATGCGTTTGTGAAAKTCGGTAAGCTCAAATCTGGAGCCTGGTTGTGGAAAAGAGTACATGTTGAAGTGGTGAAGGATGGTCTTTCTCCACAACCAGAATCCAGATTTGACTTACGTACCATAATCTTAATGCTATGATCTTGGATGATCCGATGTTGAAGAAAGCAGATATTGGAAATCCAAGTTTTAGAATAGAAATTACAAAGAGGGGAGGGACGAAGGCTCCTTTTTTCAAAATGGCTGCCTGCCACCTGTTGATTACAAGGCCTCACTGAGATTATGTCGCAGTTGAATGTCTTTGAGTTATTTACATTTGGTGATTATTCTTTACTGGAGGCTAATAATGATGGGGGGTACTATTTGTGATACAGACCCTGGCTTGAAGGGCAAAGGTATCGACGAGTCCATATTCATAAGGCCTGCCACATTTCATTTGACACTCCTGATGTTAAAGCTGTGGAACAATGATCGAGTGCAAGCTGCTGCAGATTGCTTGCAGGTACGCTATTTCCCAAGTTGCTTTTAATTTCAAGTACACTGTGATTACTTGGCAGCTCAGTGGAGTTGACCATGAAAATTTATTGAGTTTTATGTTTCCGTCAGTGGAAATGGCGTCATCTGCCTTGGTTACATGATTTTTTCTCTTGAAGTAAATGTTGGACCTCAAAATTCATGTTGGTATACTGATTATACTACTTCCTTGCTTGTTCTGAAGTTTGTGTGGTTGTAAAATTCTATTTACAATCTTCTCGTTCCTCGGTTTTGACTTCGCCGACCTTCGATATTTCATGCAGAGAGTAATGCCCCGAGTTCATGAGGCTCTGGAAGGTTCTCCGTTGACAATCAAACTTGCTGGCGTGGTATCATGCTGACTTCATGCCTTTCGTTTTTCATGCTTTATGCAATAATATATGACACTGATTAAGTCACAACACAATGTATATATCAAAAACTTAACTTTATCTAATTCTATATTATATTGTTAAATCTAAACCATCAGTATGCCGTCAATCCTTGCTCAAGCTTTATCTGTTTGTCGAAAATTACTTAATCCTTAAAACAACATTTGATGGGGAATAAAATTCAAGCAAGGCATGGGTCTCGCTCCTTGTCTCTGGGCAAGGCTTGTGCGGTCAGGGCATATGAAATTGGTCAATGAATGCCTTGGCAAGCCTTACTCACTATTGCAATGGGTCCAGTAGGTTGAAATATTCCTAAGAAATTCTAAAGCCACTTCCTGTCAAAGATTCCCTTTGAAACCAAACGGGAGGGGCGTGGCCTATCATTAAGGGTTAAATGGCCATTTTATGAGTCAATTTTTTATTTCTGGTATATATTTCTGGTATGTTTTGAAGAAGATTTCATGTGCTTAAATTAGTCATTTTCATTGCTTCCAAGCATTTTYCTATCAATAATATAGAGTTCAGCAGGACTATTGATACCCCCGACGATTGCCTAAAATTATCTCTACACAATGATCTGGTGGAGAATTACTTAAAATTTCTTGTCAAGATCGAAAATTCTAGTACATTTTTCTGTTCTTGCTTTTATCGGAAGCATCACGTTTGTAACGTCTGTTGCCATGTATGGAAATGGCAGGATTGTATGAACGGAAACCCTGCCAAAGCTCATGTGCTTTATGCAGATGTGGAAGCTGATAACCAGGCGTCACGCCTTATTAAAACAAGCCGTATCCACAAGTTAACTAATGTTTGTTTTTTCCTAATGATTTTGATAACTTAGTGCATGCTTTCTGCTACTGATCTCTGAGGGAAGGAATGTATCTTAACGTGTACCAGAGGTCATTACTRAGGCTTTTACCGAAGCAGGTCTTGTGATGGAGAAAGATCAGACGCAAACTTTGAAGGTAAGTATATCTCTCATTCCCTAATGAACCACAAAGCCCAAATGTTTTTTCAGCTGTTTTGAGTAGGCCACATGGGGACCTTCTTTTTGTCTAATATTTATTTAATTGTTGACCTTTCACATGCAATGTTCTTCACTGATTCTGGGAGTATAATATTTGACTCCATCTGAAGTCTTTTTTTTTTATAATTGGTCATTTTTAAACCATGAATCTTTGGTCTTTTAGGGTTTAATATTTGACTGTCCCACAAATTCTAATCTTCTAYTGGGTTTCGTGTTTGACATGGGCATGGTATGGTCTTGACTCTTGATGTTTTTTCATGCAGTTGCACGCAACTTTGATGAACACTAGCCAGCGATCAAAGGGGTATGTGCACTCTCTTTCCTCCTAGACGTGTAATGTAATGACATTAATACAAATTCATCATTAAATATCGCAAGCATTCGGTTGATTTTCTGGCTCTTCATTTGAGAGAAACTGTGGATYTATCACGTGTTTCATGTTACTAGMTTTAGGTTGGACACTCTTTTCTTGTTRTTCGCTGATAATCRCCTAAAATATGCTTGAAATTGAACTGTTGATCTMTACATGATTTATGCAGAGGACATGGTAAAAGCTACTTTAAAAGAATTCCGTTTGATGCAACGGAGATCATGACCAAGTTTGAGCAACATGAATGGGGGGAGTATCACGTTTCCGAAGCGCACTTATCGCAGCGCTTTCTTTATGATGAAAACGGGTACTATCACTGCTSTAGTGCCATTCCATTCCCTCAAATTTCAAGCCATGAGCCGACTCAGGAGTAACTGAACTTTCTTGAGGAGATACCTCAACTTAACAYCACTGAAAGYGGAATGTAGATTCCTGTTTTTTTGTACAATATTGAGCTCATCACAGGTATTACGTACCAAAAGCTACAAGAAGAGAAGAGAGACACTGGTCACGCACTTCGAACCATGCATTCTTTTTTCCAGCGAAAGTGCCAGAGTTTCGAGTTGTGTTTTGGTGGGTCACCGAAATAGAGAAGCGTGCAACTCCTAAAGAATGTAATTAACATTTTTTGGAAGAATGTCCAGGTTATATAGGATTTGTGTTCGTTCTATCTTTGAATAGCATGTAAACTTATAGAGTAAACTGGCCAATTATCACACAGTTCCAAAAACCACACAACAAAACCTTCCAATTACTAAACACTAACAGCACAATTTGACTACCAATTCAATTGTGATTGGAACCAACTCTTGTATCACCACCCAATGACCGCACATTGTGTGGTGAAGGGATACAAGCAATTTTTAACTAGATTTCAACTTAATTGTTGTTAAGTTGCAACAAAATTTGAAAGAAGCAATCTTTTTGCATTTCGTTTTTTGTAGGTGAATCTTAATATGACATTTAATCATCATGCCAAGTTTCAAAACATACAAGTCTATATTTATGTGGAGAAGGATTTGTATTTTGTCTGTGCGGTAATTGGCTAGTTCACTAAACTCCCTCAGTCCTACTAAAGGCTTCCTAATCAAGCTTATTTACATGATTTACATGATTTACATGATTTACAGTCTTTGCAGGAAGCTTCCTAATTAACCTGTTTTACAATCTTTACAAGAAAAATTTGAGAATCTTTTAGTGGGACTCAGGGAGTATCTGTTATCTGCATTCTATTCCTCTTTGCCTACTCAGCTCTTGCCACACCTTCCCAATTTTGAAAGCTACCTTTTCAGTTTTTTTCAATAACCGTTCATTTGACCTTAACTTCCTACAATACATCGCAGGTATGTTCTGCATTGAGGATTCTGTACTTTCAGTGCAGAATATGCACGTTCCCTGTGAGATTTAAGGCCTACGATACATAATAGTAAACGTGATGCAGCCCTAGCTTGCCTAACTTTTGTGCTGAACAAAAATGGTGTCATCCACCTAAAGATTTGATTCCCCTTGCATGATGGCAATCAACGCTGCGAATGGCTATKAAGTACTTGATACCAGAAAATATCCTGCAGAGCAAAAGAATTGTTTGGAGTCATGGGACTTCAATGGCGACTCAGCATGATTCTTGTGATGATGACATATTTCTTCACATTCTGCAGAACTGGGCCAGGCTTCTGAAACTTTGGACGACATCAGAAGTGCGTCATGCAACAGTCATGACCAGAATCAGCCAGTCGGTGGCTCACCACACGTTCCCGATTAAATATTTGCACATGAGTAATTTATTTGTCAGTAACCAAAGTTCCAATTGCATTCTGGATAAGGTAGCAACACCTTGTAGCAGCAATACAAGAGTTTTAGCATCTATTATGTGGCCAGTGGCCACACGTTGTATTTTTTTTCAAGCAAATTATCAAATAGTGGTGAAAGATGTTGCAAGTAGAATTTGAATCTTTTACTCCTTGGAGAATATGTTCCAAGTTTTCAAAAGCCTTACACTSGGTCATAGGATCAGTAAGAAACAAAAAACAGAAAAGAAGATATAACGTAATTCAGCTTCAACCAATTTACCTGAGTGGCGTGCAACATGCTTCTTCGACTTGCTCACAAGGGTCAACACCGGACCCTAAAGTTTAGGAGCTCTTAAAGTCAGATTGACGTCCGGGACTTCCATCTCCAAAATTCTTGAAATTTAGGGGGAGTATACACCCCTAAAATCGCCACTTGAAATGAACTTGAAATGAATGCACGCTGTTCATTTCAGGTTGTGATTCTGAAGATGTGAGAGAATGCGCCAAGATGTTTCTATGCGAGACATCTTCCTTCAACCGAGAATCTTTCGTGTCTTGAATGCCTTGATCCTTCCTTCAATCCCCAGATGGGCCCAAGGCGTTTCGAGGAAATAACAGWAAACARACAACCAGTGGAGTCCAAAAAAACCTTTTCATTTCAAACTACACGAGGCAATCCTTGACCAAGAGAAATTTCTACAGCTGGATAGGAAAAAAAGTGATCGTCACAGTCTGTAAATCCTGGATGAGGCGTAACTGAATTACCCGTACACAAAAAAATTACACAGTTTAATACACACAAAAGATTACACACATCCGAAACCCCACAAAAAAGGAACAAAACTCACTTACAACACCCTCTTTTTTTTTCTTTCTATCTAACACACATACACGGCACCACGGATTTCTCGAGCGCTGCAAAATTGGCACCTGGCTGGACGCAGGATGCAACGAGTGTGGGATGCGTGACACTCAAGTTTCTATGAGACTCTCAAAGGGGAACGACGGACTCCGCCTGGTACATCTACAACCACTACTGAGGCGCTTGCTTGCAGAGGGTCGGTTGTAATAGAATGGAGGGAGGGGATGGGAAGAAGGAGAGATGGCGGAGAGGAGGTGACGATGGCGATGGCGATGGTTAACTTCAGTGCAGTGGGACGGCGGGATGGTGAAAGGCAAAGGAAACCGGCGAAGGAGATGCACCTGTTTGGGGAACGGGATTTGGGAACGTGGGGTCCTCTGGTTCCAGATAACGCTCCCCTCGTGCAGTGAATCCTCTGCTATGTGAATACATTTGTATTCACAACTGCTGAAAGCCATAGCACAAGAATGAGTGAAGAAAAAAAAGTAAAAAGTGTGGATACAAAAGTTGTAGTATTTGAGGTGTTTCACACTTCTACCAAAATCTGAAGCAAAATGTAATCACAATTCAGAAAATGAATCTCAAAATTTGCAACCCCTACAAACTCAACTTTGGCCTTATTTCCTATAAGTATTATTAACCGGCTCTAAAGGACCATTTGTCCCTTTGGGGGACAAGGTAGATTTTGGGCATGTACCTACGGTCTCAATTTTTGTCTTGATTTTTTGAAACTTTTTTTGATGATAGAAAAACTAATTAGCTTCATGGGAATGTAAATGTTTTCTCAATGGGTGCCTAAGAACAAAAGTTATGCCCAAAACAAGTCAACACAAGGAAGAAGGGGGGAGATGGGGCAACAAAGAAAGTTTCAAAAATTTGAATTTTTTTTTTTGGAATTTTTTTTCTCATATTTTATATTTTTGTCTACATGGAAAGCATTGATTCATTCCATTTGGATTTGTTATGAGAAAGTTATGGACAATCTTGTTTTTCAAGCAATTAGAGCATCTTCTTGAAAAAATAACTTGTAGGAATCATTTCTAAATGCAATTTTTACAAATTTAAGGATAAAAATGTTCCACATGGTTTAGTTTTCTTGCTAGAACAATCTCACCATTGGGATTAGTGCATTTTAGTTCCACCTTAGAGATATTAACCCCTAAAGGACCAACATGTGTTTTTTGGCAACATAGAAATTTTGGGCAGGTACGTGTGATTGGAGATTTGCATATTTTAGGCTGAAATTTTAATAGAATGTGGGGACAAGGAATATCTTTTATAAACACAAATTTCATGACATTGGAAATATGAGTCAAAAGTTATTGCATAATATGTTGTTTGTTTCTCAACTCGGGCAGTCCGGGCAGATCTGAAAAAATTAATTTTTGAAGAAATAAAAATTTGAAATTCGTTCTTTAGATTTATACGTACTCAAAAAGCTTTGAATCATTGCATTTCAATAGTTGAGATGAAAGTTATGAGGCTTTTTAGTTTGCGGGCAGTTATGGAATCCCAACACCAAAAAAAACTTCGAGGTCCTTTATTTTATTGAAATTTCAATACTTTTGAAAAAAAATAATGCTATTGGATGTAGATTGTTTATTACAACAATTCATCCATTTGAATTGGAGTTTTTTAATTTTATAACTAATCTATTTACAGTTTAGTATTTTGAATCATTCTCTACTTCTTTCTACTTACTATTTTTTTCCTATATGTTGTACAACTCCAAATGATCTGAAAATTTTCATGTATGTAGCCAACTTGCCCTAAAAAATGAATCCAAAGAAGCACAACCATTTTGGAAATTTTTTCATAATGGTCTGACCTTGAGAAGTGCAGCTGCCCAGTTTTTTGCAGGGCCAAGAAAAGGATTTTTGCCACTTCAAATGCTAATATCTTGCAATCTACATGGTGGAAATTTCTGAAATTTTTTCCACATATTCTCAAACTAGAATACTACAAGATCCTATGGCTCCATGTGTCAAAAAATGATATTTTTCAAAAATTTGGTACTTCTACTAGAAATGGCAGTTTTGAAGCATTTTTGGTGAGAATATAGTCAAGGAACTTTAGGGGTTAATAATTTAGATTTTCCTTCTATCTTGTACCTACTCCTATTTAACAATTTTTCAAAGAATAAAAATTAAGTTTTTTTTGAAATCATCCCTCCCCCCTAGATTCTCAATTCAATTCTCCGCAAGAAAGATTTAAAGCTCAAAACTCTATAATGCAAAAAATTAAATTTAAGGAGGTTCTAAGTCAAATAATCTAGTCCGGCAATGTGCAGCAAAACCTCTTTTTTTCACTTTAAACTTAAATATCTTGCAATCTATGCGGTCAAAAATTCTGAAATTTTTTCCACACATCCTCATACTAGTTAGGTGTAAGACCCTACGGTTAGATTTGCAAAAAGAAAAAAGAAAAAAAAAAGAAAAAAAAAATCGATTTTTTTAACTCTTTGCTGTAGAAATGGCAATTTTGAGTGTTTTTCACAGAAAAAAGGCCTTGGTCCTTTCGGGGTTAACCTTTGAAGTTTTTTTACTATGTTTTCATTAAAAAAAACTCCAAAACTTTCATTTCTAGTACAAGTACCAAATTTTAGAAGGAATAAAAAGTTATTGGACGCATATGCCCATAGGATCTTGTTACAATTACTTTTACAAAATCTAGTTTATTATAGAGATACCTATTTTACAAAATTTGGTCATACAACACCTCACATTGAACTTTTCATAGATTGTATTTTTGTTATTTAATGGGGGGGCCTTAAAATGAAAGATGCGTATATAGATGTTTTCTAAATATTTATGCAATTGAATTAAAATAATTCATCACCAATGTTTTTCAATCAATTACCATGTAAAACCATGAATTTAAAATGAAACAATTTATCAGAAATAGAGTTTTGCTTATTTGGAACCCAAATTTGGAATTGCACAAAAAAGGACCACCAAATTTGAAATTGCACAAAAAAGGACCACCAAATTTGAAATTGCACCAAAAACAAATCTTTTTTACGCAAGATGAAAATGCCATATATATATATCGCTTCCATGTACTATGCAAGGCCATACTTGCATATACATACAAATGTAATCCACCCCTTTCAATTTGTTGTCTTCGGTAATTGCAAGAAATACTTTACGTTTTGGGGCATAGTATTAATAAAACTATGTAGTACTACCATTACTATATATCAACAACGCACCTATAAATCTAAACCGTTGATTAAGGGCACCTGTAGATCTAAACCGTTGATTTAGTACTAAACTATACTATGCAATACTATGGACTATTGTGGGGTACTACAACAACCATTGGAAGCAAAAAATAGTAGAAAAGAAGTCTACGGACCTTTTCATTTTTAGTAATTCAAAAAAAACTCGGAAAACTTCCACAAAGAAAGCCATTTTCCTAGAGAAGATTGCGCTTGCATTGCACCAAAGAATTCTTGTAGGAAATGTTTTCCCTCTTTGTAGCCCTTGTAGAAAGGAAGGTCATTTTGACTCCATGTGTGCAACTAACATGTTGCTATTTTTATTTTAAAAAATCATCGTCAATCCTTGCAATGTTGGTAGACCTCCAACATGTCCAATTTGTGGCTTCAAATTTGCATTTTTGAGTCAAGAATAGGACTAAAAAATCCCAAAATGGCCAAGGCAAACACCCAATTGGACGCAAGTTAAAAATAATAAACTAATTTTGAATTTTTTTGAAAAAAACATACTCAATGTCTAAAACTACCATGTACACCTGCATTCCAAATGTCACGCCAAATGAACAAACGATGCAAAAGCTAGGAGCAGAAAACCACCCATACAAGGGCAAGGGGACAAAAAATAGGACAAGTGTTTCTTGCAATCACCCTACTCAACCTTCAAATACACAAAAGCAAGGGCACTTTGGCATGCCACAAATTTAGCATTACGCATCAATTTTTTTTTGTTAAAATTACAAAAAAATCAAATATTCGGATGCCATTACTTTTGTAGCTCATAATCTATCCTAATGACATTCATCAAATGGTGCAATTAGCCATTTTTGTCAATGTTTCCTAAGACCACAATTCATCTCTTAAACCATTTAGGAATCAAATGACATAGGAGGTATGTCTATGTTCTTTTTATTTACTCCATAGTTTTTAAAACTTTGTAAATTGGTGAGTAAGAACAAGTTTAAAGTAATATATAAATACAAATAATTATAATGAAGTTAATAAATTCAACATTCTATACATGATTTTTCTTGAAAACTGGAGCTAAATGAAACAATAATATTTTNCTTTAGGGGTTAATAACTTAGATTTTCCTTCTATCTTGTACCTACTTCTATTTTAAAAAAATTTAAAGAATAAAAATCAAATTTTTTTTTATTCTCAATTCAATTCTCCACAAGAAAGGTTTAAAGCTCAGAACTCTATAGTGCAAAAAATTAAAGTTAAGAAGGTTCTAAGTCAAATAATCTAGTCCGGCAATGTGCAGCAAAATCTGTTTTTTTCACTTTAAACGCAGATATCTTGCAATCTATGCGATCAAAAATTCTGAATTTTTTTTTACACATCTTCATATTAGTTAGGTGTAAGATCCTACGGTTAGATTTGCAAAAAAAAAGTTCAAATTTTTTTTTACTCTTTGCTATAGAAATGACAATTTTGAGTGTTTTTCAGAGAAAAAAGGCCTTTGTCCTTTACGGGTTAACCTTTAAAGTTTTTTGACTATGTTTTCGTTTAAAAAAAACTCCAAAACTTTCATTTCTAGTACAAGTACCAAATTTTAGAGGAAAAAAAATGTTATTCGACGCATGTGCCCATAGGATCTTGTTACAATTACTTTTACAAAATCTAGTTTATTATAGAGATATCTATTTTACAAAATTTGGTCATACAACACCTCACATTGAACTTTTCATAGATTGTATTTTTGTTATTTAATGGGGAGTTTCCTTAAAATGAAAAAGGCGTGTATAGATGTGTAAACGTGAAAATTTTGTGAATAAATTCATTTTCCTTTTTGTTGTGTGAATAGAATCCGAATAAGACTTGATTTTAGAATTAATTGGTAATAGGAGCTTATATGCATTAGATATGAGGAATTACCGTGGACGCTTATAGCAAAGAGATGTATGTCTAAGCGGTTCAACCGGTGAAGATTTAGGCAGTCACTTCAGTGAAGTTGATAAGGAGACATTTGAGTTCATTCTTCTCTCTCTCAGTAGGCTAGTTGTTGTGTATATACTTGATGTGCAAAAGTTTCCTAGTTGTACTGTTCTTCATATGATTTCATCTTGGTAATAAGAGCTTTAAGCATAATTTGAAGTGTGTGTAAGTCCCAGTGATTGGGCAATTGTCTATGTTTGATTAAGTTCAAGTCCTAGTGATTAGGCATTCATTTGTGTGTGAGTTCTTTCCTGTTAGAGGAATTCATAGTTTTGTACACTTAAAGCTGTTGTTGTTGATATTATTGTAATTGCGGAATTGGCTTAAGCAATTGGTGATCTCGGTGAGGCTTGAAGCATTTGATTGAGTGGAAGTTGTTGTGTTTGTCATAATTGTTATCTAAATGAACATGATATTCATGAAAATGAGAGTTTTGTAGCAAAATGAGAGTATTCCAATGCAATTTAAAGGAAAAACAACCTGAAATTAAAAAAATTTACATCAATTTGACGGAAGGTTTTATGTCAATTATTGTAATGTAACTTTACAAAATTTCATATTAACTATTAATGTAGGTTTTAGAAATCATAGGAAAAGGTTGTATTGCTATACTTGAATTTTATGTCATCATTTTTCTTTGCTATCATCACTTTGTCACTTATTCCATACTATCAGTATATAAATTCACTCATTATATTTACATGCATTCTGAAATGAGCAAAGATCATTTTAGATGTATACTAAATAGGGGTTTTAAGAGGACCAAAACATTAATAGGATTTATTGTGAAAAAATATAGATGTATAAAATGATATACAAACCTTGGACATTTGAATAACTATTGATGCACAACAAAGGTAGATATTTATATAGTGTGAAATGTCAATTAATTAGTAAGGATTTCTTTAATACCGTTATTCAATGTAAAAGCCAAAAATACAATTGACCTACATAAATTCTTACCGACACTCTACAAAGATAAAACTATGCAATAAAGGTCAAAGATAAGTTCGAAGACAATTAGAGAATGATCCTATTATGGGGATTTTTCAACAAACAAGATTTTGGCCACAATCAATGCCTTAGCCCTTAGGTGATGGTAATTACTAATCCCTATGAGGGGCCCTCTCTCCATGCAACTTTGTGCTGTGAGCTGTGTCCATAGCCAAACCAACGCTAATGGGTTAGGTGTGCAGTGATTTGGAGGATTCATTTAGATATTTAAATTGTGGCTGGAAGTTTGGCAATGATGATAGAGTTGGAATGAGGTCTTATAGTGGTTGGGATAGGGTTCATTTTTGCATATATTTCAACTCTAAAGCAATCATTAAATTGTTTGGAAAATCTCCTCCATGGGAATGAAATTACATAGTTATAGCATCCGCTTGTGGATAAGTGTAGGGATCTATGAGTTCTGACTTTGACCTTCAATATAGCAAGTTCTATGCAATTATTTCAAGGATTTCTTCTGTCCTTCAACTTATCTTCAAAAGGCTAATTCTTTGAGTGTTTCGGTTGACTTTCTTGATTGTTCTAAACATCCTAAAAGCTAGAACAATAGGGTATGACTTCTCCTACCTTGTCAAAAAATAGTGTAGTTGTTCTAAATGAGTAGAATTGACAATTTGGATACAACAATTATTCTATTTTTTTATATAGTATAATGTATACTTGAAAAATTCATATAAAATTCTTTCTTTAGCAAAAGATAAAATTTCAATTCTTCTTGCCGTTACTCACACTCAAACTTCACATGGGAATACCAAAAAAAAAAAATATCTAGAATGAGATGCTGTCCACGTGTTAATTTTGCCCATGGTCGGTGCCCTACCTCAGTTTCGAACATGATAATCGACAAAGAGAGTGCAGGGCTACAAATTTTAATCTCATTTACACCAAATTATTCCATTTCAAAATGAAACTTGGAAGTACAATTTTTCAATTAGGAAATGATTTGCAGACAGCGCAATGAAAATTTCATAAACTGATGCAAATATCAGTTGTCCAATTCCAACAAAGCACTCAGACATTTRATACATCTTCAGCAACAGAAAAAGCGACAATGGCGGATGGAAACTGCTGATTCCTAAATTTATCAGACAAATTTGAAATGCAATACAGTTCCACAAACCCATTTCAAGAGTAAGAGGATCGGCTCAAAAGGATCATCCTCCCACTGTTTTTTATTTCTTTGAAAAAAAGATCCCGTCACTCAATTTAAACAAAGAGAAAAAGAAACAATTCAATCAGGCTCCCAAGGGCAGGCCTGAGTGACGGCCAACGTGATTTGCCACTTTCAAGGGAGAGGAATGTCATGCTCCCTTTCACAAGCACCCTTCCTGAAGAAAAGCAACCTCTACCTGTACATGCACTAAAATCCATTGAATATTATACCGTGTCATATCCTGCCAACCGCATCCATGACCACTCCCAGATGCAGCGTGGGCATGATATGTACCCAACATCTTTGCTGCAACACTACGGTGCTGTAGTGGATGGAGATGTGCACTAAATTACTGCACTTCTACCAGCACCCCAAGTGAGTTTATTAGCAGAGCAGGAACATGCCCATCTAACCAACAATGACGTAGATGGCATAGATGATCCCAGGGATGTACCCTAAGATTGTGAGCACGAGGCAAATCCAGAACTCGCTCTGCAATTCACAAAAATCAAGGATTAGAAAATATAACCAGTACAGCACTAGTACAACTAACCACCACATTTGCTAATTTAGGGTTTCCTACAGCCAAAATTTGATCCTGTTCCATTCTCAATTTGCAGCCATAACAGAAGTCCCAAAGCGCCATGGAGTCTAACTCCCAAGAAAAGTGTCTACAAACACTGAAAGCATATTCTATACTCAACAACAGATACGCAAAGGTAAAAACCACTATGCAAACTTGATGAAGGCAAAGATTAGAGGGATCCGCAACGACAGTTTTGCTAATGTTTTAATGTTCTTAAAAGCACTGGACGCACGGAAGCGAGACACCTCTACAAATGTAGGTTTGTCAGGTACGAAGCAACAGCAGCAGAAGTAGAGTGAAAGACGAGCACAGGAATTTTCTTGGGCATGAAAACTAATCAGTTCAATACTGCGGTACTACAATCGTTCATCGCCACCCTCACGGTCATCGCCATGGCATTCTAACTTACAGCTTAGGTTTGCGATGAAACGAACCTCCGATCGAACACCAGAGTTGTGAAAAGATCGATTGTACTCACCTGGAGGCCATACTTGAGGAAGACGCCCAAAGGCGGCAAAATGATGGCCAAGATGATATCCACGAACGTGTAAGCGCCCCTTGAACCGATCGGCATCTTGACAAATGCTCACAAAAAAACAGACACTAATCTTTCAGGTTCAACACTACAACAAGCACAGATTCAGTGCTGCACTTNGCACTTCTACCAGCACCCCAAGTGAGTTTATTAGCAGAGCAGGAACATGCCCATCTAACCAACAATGACGTAGATGGCATAGATGATCCCAGGGATGTACCCTAAGATTGTGAGCACGAGGCAAATCCAGAACTCGCTCTGCAATTCACAAAAATCAAGGATTAGAAAATATAACCAGTACAGCACTAGTACAACTAACCACCACATTTGCTAATTTAGGGTTTCCTACAGCCAAAATTTGATCCTGTTCCATTCTCAATTTGCAGCCATAACAGAAGTCCCAAAGCGCCATGGAGTCTAACTCCCAAGAAAAGTGTCTACAAACACTGAAAGCATATTCTATACTCAACAACAGATACGCAAAGGTAAAAACCACAATGCAAACTTGATGAAGGCAAAGATTAGAGGGTTCCGCAACGACAGTTTTGCTAATGTTTTAATGTTCATAAAAGCATTAGACGCACGGAAGCGAGACACCTCTACAAATGTAGGTTCGTCAGGTACGAAGCAACAGAAGAAGAAGCAGAAGCAGAGTGAAAGACGAGCACAGGAATTTTCTTGGGCATGGAAACTAATCAATTCAATACTGCGGTACTACAATCGTTCATCGCCACCCTCACGGTCATCGCCATGGCATTCTAACTTACAGCTTAGGTTTGCAATGAAACGAACCTCCGATCGAACACCAGAGTTGTGAAAAGATCGATTGTACTCACCTGGAGGCCATACTTGAGGAAGACGCCCAAAGGCGGCAAAATGATGGCCAAGATGATATCCACGAACGTGTAAGCGCCCCTTGAACCGATCGGCATCTTGACAAATGCTCACAAAAAAACAGACACTAATCTTTCAGGTTCAACACTACAACAAGCACAGATTCAGTGCTGCACTTYCACAGAGAATGCTAMGWAAATTTCAGCAAMGGAAGCTYRGAGYAGTCTCATGATGARGACGAKATGAAGCCTTCAGGTCTTATACCCGACCCCCAAAGTCTGGCTACTAATTAATGATTACTCGACAGGTGGCCTTCTGCGCTGGCGGAGTTCATGCGCTGGAAAGACAGCTGGGGCTTCCTCCGAGTGCCATGTAGCACGAGAATGCTGCAAAGAATCAATTGAAAAATGAAAGCGCCGCTTTCAAGGGCCTTTTAAAAGAACTTTGACGACTGGTTCAAAATGCCGCGGGCCCCTGCAAAAACTGGCCGTTTCAATCATGTCCCTTGATTAATGCATAAAAATAAATCCCGGGAACAGAACCCAAGGCTCCCATGCACAGATCTATGGTTCGCTGCATTGCCACCCACCATAACCATAATGGTGGCAGCAAGGAAGGTGCAATGACCGAAGCAAGTAAACCTAAAACGGATCCCCAAAAGTCTTTTTAACCTCTTTTACATAAGGAAGGCGCTCCTGTAGACAAGAATGCTTGATCATCATCAGTTTCCGGATGTTAGAAGAACTGGTATGGCCGTCGGTAAATGTTGATTTGGAGTCCGAACTACTTTTAGTCTGRGCTTCTTGCGCAGGCTGCTTGGAAGGTCAAATCTTTCAAATGGTAGGTTCCCAGACATCTGAGAGTTATTTTCTCTTGGCTCTCATGGAACAATTAATTTCAGATGCAAAAAAGGTGCCAGGTTTCTGAGGTGCAAAAGTTCATTGTGTAATAGGAGCAATTGTACAAACTTTTTTCATTCCCCAGTGCAATGATTCAATTGCGAAGTCAAAAAAGCTATTACGAGGACGAAGTTGATTACTTACATAAAATTGCCAGTTTGACGGTGTCCCAGTTTGAGATAATCCGTGTTTATCTAATGAAATGAAACTCTGCGTTGCAATAGTCTCGAAGCCAGATTTTTATTCTCCTCGGAATTTACACATTTTGTGAAAATTCAATGTGGGATCTGCAGTTCTGCACCAGTACTCCTAGTACGAGAATAACAAAACAATTAAGAGAGCTTCTCAATAACCGAAAGCAGTGCATTGATCTCATCTCACATCATTCAACATGGGTCACATGGCGGAAGCGTTAGGATAGGGAATTGTCCGTGGACTTTCAATCCTGCTAGTGCAGAACTTGTACAGCATAAATACCAGTCAAAATGACATAATCAATACACCATGCTGCGCGCCATTAAAGAACTAATTGTCCCTTTGGGAGCGCAAAACCTAAATTCGGTGCCTTCCCTTCACTGACAGGAGTGACAGCTGAAAATTAAAAAAAAATTGATCAGAAAATAACGAGATCTCTGATTCTAGAAGAACAGCATGAGCTCCGGAAGACGCCAAGTTGAAACTCAACATATGCCATAAATTTATGATACAAGTGGTCTGCCGTGACTAAAGGGAGAAACTGGTCAAGCCAATATTACATGGACCGTATTCAACCCAGAAAAAACAGGCAGACAAACATGGACAGGATGTTTGGTCATGAGAAACTTATCCTAGGAAACTGGGGAGGGCTGTAGTTGGTAGCATACGTGTCTCTCAACGGCGCTGGAGGCCACCGAACAGGTGATCTTCGTGACACTATTGAGTAAGGCATCCCCTTGTCCACTTTCGGAACATAGTTTATGTCATAAGGATCATGTCGKTGCTCACGCAGTCTCTCCATACCACGATTAASATTGAGTGAGATTCTGCTAACTCGCACTGGACTCGGCTCTTCAACGGGACTGATGTCAGGTGCGAGACCCACTGGCTTCAGAATCGGCGACGTGCTAATGTCGTTGTAGGGGTTGTTATTCATATTGCCTCTACCCTTGATTTCCTCCATTGCCAGCAACCATTCCACACTCTTCGCCTTCAGAATCTCGGACCTGCTTAACCACGTGCTGAACGACACRCTTCCCTTCCTTTTCGGATCTTGCTGCTTTGGTTTCTTGAGAAATCGAATAGGGAAACAYGAGCTTGGAGCCCTGGGTAGTGACATGCTCTTTTGAGAGTCAACACTCTTTTGGGAGTCACTTGCTAAGCTCCCGCTCCTTGAATCTTGAGACGCTACCTGTGATGACTTTCTTCGACTCGGCCTCTTGGCATCCACGTGTACGAGACATCGTTTAAGACCCTTCTGAGGTAGAGCATTGCACACGAGTCCGTTTTCTAATATCACACCGCACCGATCTACAGGAATATTGATTTTCGTGAATTCACGGTGCTTTGCAGACTTCCCACCAATGATCATCATATGCGGACTCCTTTTCAATAACATGAATAAGCCACGCCCTTCTCTTTGACCTGGCAGCCTCCGTACCTTCCCCTCTGCCGGCCTTTGCGCAGCGATCTTAATACCGACGACCTTTCTCATGAACGGAATTCCAAGCCATTTCGAGYTTCCTCTAGAACAACAGGATGTGAAGGATCCCCGTTTGCCAGACACAACCTTCGCCAGGATGTCTTGAGATCGCGTATGGGAATTTTCTCCCCTATTCCAAGCATAGTCGAAGGCCTCCGTCAAATCTGATACTACGTACTCGGCTACCTCTTTGTTTCTGGTCTGCACACAACAAACAGGCATTGGCACCTTCTCAGTGCCACTCATCCAACTAATCAGATTATCCATTCATGCAAACGAATTGATTGCAGCTTCTGGAGAAGCTCAGCAGATGCAAACCAGCCAAACTCACTAATCTGAAGTCTGTTGCAATTTGCAGATGTTGCACATTATTCATATCATGATTTGCAATATGGTAGAAWATGCACTCACCGACGCCCACCGATACGCTATAGAGCATCCCATTGCGAAAACCTCAGAAAACAGACGAGGTCCACGCGGGGCCTGTCTGGGAGGACCCAACTCCGGCACTGAAATGCGATCTTCGGGAATGCTCAAGTGCTTCTCCAATCTGCTGCTCCTCTTGCTACCGAATCGGAAGTACCTGTCCTCCGATGCTGACTGACTATATTTGTTCGAATGCTCTTCACTACTGCTAGATTGAACGTCCTCCAACTGCGTGAAGTTTGGCTCTGGGAACTTAATTGTATAATCTTTCCTAGACATCGGAGACTTCGGGGATCTACAAAAGACCACACAAATCGAAAGTAAACAAAAGAAATCCATGCATCTTTTCAACAAATTACTATCTCACAGAACCAGAGCATTGAATGATTGAATATTACAGATTCCAGTCATTCCAGTTTTGCATTTGYGTCTACTRTCTATTCAATGTAACCTCTCATTTTTCCAACATCCAGTGYAACCTCTCCGATRWAATTGAMAAACGTTGGAAAAACGTTTCAAATTGACGCTGAGCTAGARAGTCACAYCGCTCTCGGATGCCRTTCTTTGTGGTTACTATAKTCMAGAGTAATATGGAAAGCGAGACTCAGGAGATTAGGCTTCGAGGATTAACCTTGGGCCTTCAAGATGAGCGCCCGCTTGGCCATACCGTTGCAACCTCTTGTGGATGTGATCAGCATGACCGACGTAAACGACGATCACGTCTTCGGATTTCAATTTTCGTCCGTCCGTGTGATCCAATGCCTTCCAGACCGGCAGTGTCAGGCCGAGCTCATACACTCCAGACCCCACATGCGGGTTGGGCAGATTGCGAGACCGGAAACGCTCGCCTCCTTCTCTCCCCGAAGCGTACTCTTTCCAGTCGGAAGGACTCACCAGAATCTGAAAATTCCTCAACCCCGCCACTTCAATCGACACTCCCGAGCCACCCTCCTCACAACTAATCCAGAATTCAAAATTCAAGAAAATTCAATGTCTAAACAGGGGATGCAGGGATGGTGCTCACCTTCCAGTCAGAGAAGCACTTGTCGTGCTTTACGGTGTCGTAGTCTTCTCGCCTCCACCGAGACGCCATGCCGCAAGCATGACCCGCCGCCCTCTGCAACCCTCGACACCCGTTCAATCCTCACTCACGCCATCTTCTCCTCGTTGCTTCTTCGACACCGCCAAAATATCTCTCGGCCACACATTTTCAAGCCGAAAGAATCTGATGCTTCCGTACTACTAYAAGCAATTCCAGCGACGAAAAATCTCCTCCGCCCTGTGAAATCCCAACACTCTCACAGATTCACACTCACACCCTTCCACACACACACACTGCGAGAAGAATCTCCGAGGATCTTTCTTTCCATGCCTACGAGCCAAGATTTTGAGCAAGTCTCCGTCAGTTGAGCTTTTTTGACGAGTAAGTCTCCGGCAGCTGAGCTTTTGCGAGGCTAGTTTTCGAGCTACAGAGGGAGAGAAAGAGGCGTGGCGARGAAGCACATGAACACGTCAATGGATGCGACGTAGCTCGCTGCAAATCTGCAGTGGTGAGATGAATTCTTCATATGTTGCAAAACAAAACAAAAAAAGAATGCAACGCAGCTCTCATCACTCCCTCACGTTGRGTTCCGTGGCCCGCGAATGCCGCAGCAAAAGCATCACTCCAGATAAAGCAAATCTASGGGGAGCATATCATGAGCATTCGTCCATCAGGTGGGGCCTGGGCAGCAATTTGCACGGCTGGCTGGCTGGGTCCTCCGCAGAATCTGCACCACGGCGGAACGGGACTGGATGCACGCACAAACCGTCGGCCAGTTTGGCTACTCTCGCCACCATCGCTCCACCGAAAAACCCAACAACAGCGTCTAAAGAAAGCCGAAAACMAACCAACCAACAGCAACTGAACAGCAAGAACAATAATAACAACAACAGAAAGTAAACCAACGGCAAATCGATTGTAAAAAACGCAAAATTTGTAAGAATTTCTGKTGAAAMTTCGCTCCGATGTGTACGGAGAGGAAGATTCCCTCTGTCTTTTGCGCTGGTTTGGTACCGTATTCATTGTCCTAGACCACTGAAAACCTAGAAAAAAAAAGACAGATTGATACAAACCCAARAAACAAGCAAGATCAWAGTAMAGAAATTGAAAAGAAATTGAACARAAATCGARAAAAAMAMCGGGAAAAATCGTGWAACGTATGGRGATGRGTTGACGAATCTGTATGTGATTGGTTGACAATTCTTCCATGTCAGTCATGCTTTTTCTGGACTCAGATGAAGTGAGTGGACGACGGCGCGGCGCAGTCGGAAACTCACTCAGAGGAGMAGCCGGCCAGGCAGGCGGACACTGGGATTTGTACTTGAGAGGGAGGGAGGCGGCCTATTGCCCCCTTTTTTTTACCCCTGGGTAAAACACTGGATTTTTTTTATCTGCCTCATATGATGAAATTTGCAAATCAGAGGCCCCAAACCGTCTAGGGTGTGAAGGATTACACATCATATGTGGTAGATAATAAAAATCCAGTGTTTTGATAAAAATCCAGTGTTTTCTCCATGATCCAAAAAAATGGGCAATAAGGGGGTTAGTTCACCTTGGCCCGTGAGAGGACGACCACAGTTTTATTGAATTTGGGCATCAGATGCAAAAGTTACAACACTTTGAATTGGATTCTTAGGGCCCCCTGTCATGTGAGGGGCCGATGGAAGTTCTCTGGAAAAGCTACAATGTCAAACAAGGAACTGTATTGCTATGTGGACCGAATGGGTGGGGAGAGATCGAGTAAAAATGCCACAAGTAGTGATTCCATTCAAGTTGACCAATCTCCATCAATCTCCACCAACGGGCGTGTGAAGGTTGCAACCCGACTTCTCCGCTCACCAAGGCCGGCAAGACAATAAGTGGTCACTTCTTGCCTTCAAATGCTTTTTCCACCGGCCCGATGTACATTACATAGCAAGAGGCCCTTAGACTGTGAGGACACTTTTAGTCCTTAGGGACGTTTAGGAGTTAACTTGGCCGCGTAATGATTTTTAGGATGAATGTGTGATGATTGGGTTCTTTCTGTTCGTTGGGTTCAGTTGCTTTTGGTGAAAAAGGAGGCGGATCACAGTATCAGCACCCGGAATCCTGGATGAAAGTAGAAAGGTCCTGTATGAGTGTCAGTATGATGGGTGCCAGTGGTCCTGAATAGAAGTCTCGAGAATCTCCCCAAAGAGAAAAATAGAAGTCTCCTCTGCAAGTTAACTTATATAGCAAAGGCTTTTACTTAAACTTAGCCCCTCATTGAGTGGGGTGCGGTCCATTCAAATGGGAGGCCTAGATTCACTGGAGCAGAAGGGCTCACTGCCGGCTCTGGATTGCAGCGGTCCAAATGTTGCATTTCATTGGTGCAGAAATCATTTTTATTTGTTTGATCTGGTTTTGRGTACGGCAGRTGTTCACTTTGCTGTATGCTTTTCGGTGTAATAACTRTCGCCTACCAAAAGCAATTGCAATAGTTTTGGCCCGTTTCCTAGAAAAGATTGGGTTATTGGAATGAGTGGAGAAGGGTCAGTGGGGGAGGTGTAAGAGCATCTCCAGTCTTTCCCTTGGAAAGGGAAAACAATAAATCGTGCCAATGAACTGGGCCCCGCAGAGTAATGTTTGAGGATAAAAGAAAATAAAAGCCCCCTATATTGAGCCGTCACTAGGGTATGTTCTCTAGCCCCACTAGATAATTTGGGGTCTCTAATTGCAAATATGAATTCAGAAATTGCAAAAAATAAAACATTCCTGCATTTTTCCCAACGATAAATCTAGTTTGCGGGGCCCAATTCGTGGGCACGATTTATTGCTTTGCTTTGGAAAGTGCCTTGCCAAATGGCTTTTGGCAGGCTCAAAGTCTCCTTCCGGGTTCCACCAACAAATAGTCCCCCACCCTTGCTCTCCATATCTCTAGGAGCTTTACATTTGGATTGGTGGAAATTGTAATAGTTGTTTGACTTTTCTAAAAGGAAGACAAAAAACATGATAAGACAAGGACATGCAAGCTTGAAGGAGAAGTAAGCGGGCCCTCGAGGATTCCAAGTTGATGAAGAATTTGGACAAGCTGGGATGTTTTTTTTTAGATTTTGGGTCCCGGAGAGATCACTTAGTGCATCTATGACTAACTAAGTGTGTTCAAGTGATTTTTTGCCCCTCTATTTACTTTTTGATGAACTATGATTTTGACCTATAATTTTGAGGATTGTTTAATAAAGGCCATAGGTTTCTATTGCCAAAAACTCCCAATTCAAATACCGTATTAAATGATTTTTAGAGAAGGTTGAAAAATGAACTAAARTGGCATGTTTTTAAACTAAAATATTTATAGAGAATACATTTAGATGACCATTTCAACAATATTTAAGGAATATAAACTTTCAATAGAGAGCTATTTTTGAGAATTTTTTAGGTATTTTTCATACAATTTTTTCTTATATAAAATAGGGGTGTAAAATTTTTTTTTCAACTCTGCAGTGTATCTTTTTACTTCAAAAATTAGTAACTAATTATAATTAACAAAGGAAATTATCAATAATTCAAAACACAAACTTTGAATGTAGGGAAATCTACTCATATTTTTTTCTTTTTCTTTTATTTAAAATTTAGAACATAAGATAGGGGGTCTAATATCTTAACACACGTAGTTCCAAATGGACCCCTAAGTGATCTCCCCGGATTTTGGGTATGCAGTGGGGGATGTTTCCAAGGGCGGGCTCAACACTCAGCGGGCCAGCGACTCCCCAAGTGTAAGAGTGGTGAGATGCTCTAAGGTAAAACAACCCATCATGGTCAGAATTGCCAGTTTGCCTTTGTGCCATTGCTAAATTTCCCTTACTTTCTTTCCCACACAAAGACTAGTGTGAGAAATAGCAAGAGCAATTGAAATTATATTTTTTCAACAAAGTATGAATTTTCTATGAATTCTTGAAGTGCTCAGCCCAAAATAGTCTGTAGACCACCCCAAAATCATCAAGCAACTACATCCATTATGCTCGCCTTACTCTTTTCAAGAAGTCACAATAGTTTCTATCTAGGAAAACCTAAAAAAAAGCACTTCCTACAATGATTTACACTGAAATAGTTGGGTGTATCTAATGAGGTCACTAATCACTTTATTGGTGTCAGGTAAGACATTGACTGTGGTCTGAAAGCTTGTAAATTGAGAAAAAATACATCATGGGGTCATTATTTAAGTGTCCATCATGGGTCATTTGACCATGATGGGTTGTTCTATCTTATACGAGTATTAAGCATGAGTGTCATTGTAAGCCAATGATCTAGATATCATCTTGACACAAAATATTGTAATTCCAACTCATTTTGGTCCATTCCAAATATTGCTAAGTTAGTTAAGCCTATCACCACCGTGATTCACAATATGAATATCTTGGGCCAACACCAAGAGGAACACGTATTTTTTAGAGGTGTGCACTTGTCTCACAAATTGAACCAAAGTAGAATTATAATTTTCTATTTAGAATTGAAAATTTTCTAAATATTCTAAAGTTGTATGCCTTGAAATTACAAAACCATTCATATTTGTAGAGTGAATTTATGAACATCCTATAAACAATCCATGACGCCATTCCATGTTTACCATGAAAGGATTGATACTTTTACTTATTCCTTGCTGGCATTGATGCAAATATTTTGTCAGAAAATAAATAGATCTGGATGAGACTTTCGGACAGAATTGGGGCCAAAAGCCCAAAAGTAGGATGATGGAATTAGACAATTGGTGGAAATGGGCCGGCCTATTCTATTCCAACTCTAGACCAAGATAGTTTAGATTTATCATACTACTTTGGGTACAAGTGTTGCATTTCAATACCATGAATACAGTTCAAAATGTTGTAAGAGTATCATTAACCTAATTCAAGTACTTTGAATCTSGTAGTAGCTATAGAAGTGGTTATGAGTAAAACTACTACAATTTCAAGAATTCCAATTGAARTGGAAGAATTGTAATAAGTAAAATTAWTTTTTGTAATGATYRAGGCTCTAAAAAAATAAAAGATTRTGAAATTMATTCCTTTYTGTRGTGCTAGATTCTTSAGCTMTATATACAACAACTAGAATTTCTACAGTTTGTTTATATACTAACTTGAGTACTAGCATGCATGAATAAAAAATACCCATCAACCATTGGGTATGTAGTCTTGGCTTACACCATTGGGTACAGTTGAAATAGATGTTAAATTTGTTAAAAAATCATTATTTTTGAACAAAATTATATATATTGATTTAAAAGTATATTCTTGCAAAAAAAAATTGAGGAGTATGACAAACCATATTTTTCAAATACAAATAATATTTAGTAAGAATGTGCACGTCAGATTTGGCCAATCACATGGAATTTGAAGGGTAGTTTTGTTTATTATAGAAATCTTCTTCACCATGCAACCATTTTCTAGACATTGTCTACATTTCAAGGTCATTTTTAGAAGGTAGTGTACTTTTATTTCAAATTTTCTTGTAATCTTATGTTTAATCAATTTTTAAATTTTTTTTGTAGTTATAATACAAATCAACACTACAAGAGAAAGGGGTGTTTTAAGTATAGTCCTAGTAGTATAGTCTTTTAAGTAATGACCTTTAAGTAAGGGTTTTAGTAAAATTTTACTAAAAAAATAGTCTTCTCAGTAAAATTTGACTAAAAAACTTACTTGAAGGTCATTACTTAAAAGACTATACTACTACGACTATACTTAATCCCTAAAGGACCAAACTGCGTTTTTTGGCAACATAGCGATTTTGGGCAGCTCACTACGAATAGAGTTTTCATTATTTTTCTTTGAAATTTTTACACAACATGTGTCCAAGGAGTAGCTTTAAGGCCCAACAATTTTCATAACATTTGACTACACCGGTAAAAAGTTATTGCATGATATGTGATTTTCAGTGGTCGGCGGGCAGCCCGGGCAGGTCTGAAAAAATGACTTTTTTCAAAAATAAAAATTTGAAAATGATTATCTACAACTATATGTACATGAGAAGCTTTGAATTACTCCATTTTGATCAACGAGTCAAAAGTTATGAAGAGTTTTTGTTTGTGGGCAATCATGGAATCTCTACGCTAAAATAAACTTTGAAGTCCTTTATTTAACTCATTTTTCAATAATTTTGAAAAAAAATCAAAATATTGGGTGTGGATTGTTTATTACAACATTTCAACCATTGGGATTGGCAATTTTCAATTTCATAAATAAATTGTTAACAATTTAGTATTTTGAATCATTCTCTACTTCTTTCTACTTACTATTTTTTTCCTACATGTTGTACAATTCCAAATGATTTGAAATTTTTTAATCATGTAATCAACTTGCCTTGAAGGATGAATTCAAAGACCAACCACCATTTTGGACATTTTTTCATACAAATGTGGCCTTTTGAAATGTAGCTGCCTGGATTTTCGCAGGGCTCAAAAAAGGATTTTTGTCACTTTAAACGCAGATATCTTGCAATCCACATGGTGAAAAAATCTGAATTTTTTTCCACATCTTCCCAAAGTATTTTGATACAAGATCCTATGGTTACTTTTGTCCAATTTTTTTTTTTTTCTAAAATTTGGTACTTGCACTAGAAATGGCAGTTTTGGAGCGTTTTTGGTGAAAGCATAGTCAAAGACCTTTAGGGGTTAAAACACCCCTTTCTCTTGTAGTGAACATTGCTATCAACTTATGTTTTGTAATGAAAAAATGCATACAAAGTATGAAAATTTTAAAAGTAAAAAATCTACTTATTGAATAAAGTATTTTTTTTTAATAAAATCTTTCACCATTTTTTTTCTAATCCATATGTAGTGAAATTTTAGCCAATCATAAAATAATTAATGTCTTATACTATAGATATGAATTCTATTTCTAATGAATTGTCAATAGAAAGTCATTTAAAATTTATTTAAAAAATTTGTAAAAATATTCTTTCATACTTGACCTATAGATCATTTCTATTTATGAAGCAAAACTGTCTTTTTCAAGTTGGAAAAACTCAAAAAAGTTGAGTGCACATTGTTTCTAAGTTTAGTCCAAGTTCACTTGAGATGTTATGGTTAAAGATCCAATATAGACCAAAAGTCTAAAACTACAAAGATGTATTTTCAAAAACAACTCAAAGTAATAATTGAAGAATGAATATAACCAAATGTCTGAAATCACCATTTCATAAAACAATACTGAAAACTTTGCTCTTTTTCATATTTTAGATGGATTCAACAATAGGATTTCTTAGTTGATTTTTTAATTTGTTAAAGTATATTCTCCTAAAGTTTTAGACTCAATTTTAGAGAAAGAAACCTTATCAATCTAATAATTTTTGTAATACACAATGTCACAATCTATATCTTATATTTTTTTTTTCAAAAATATTTGAAGTTTCATTCAGAAATGGACTTCAAAGTTTATTTTTGCTTGGGAATTCTACAATTGCGCACACACCACACCAAAATTCCTCACAATTTTTATCTTGATAAACAAAATAGAATGGTTCAAAATTTTCCACATAATTATATATAAAACTAAAAACCAAGAGTCACTATTTTTAATTCTTTAGAGAAGCGATTTTTTCTAAACTACTTGCAATGTCTATGATGAAAAAGAAACTACATATGATGAAGTCAAATTGAACAATTGAGGAGACTCCTACTATTTGATTGTCTTAATAATGAGAGAATCTTATTGCCAAATAGAACATGATTCTAACTTTTTAGCATGTTTTTAACGACATTTAATGCATGAATTATGGATAATCAGATTATTGATTATAGGTGTATTCAAAATTAATTATAGATTTCAATATTCGAAGAGTAAACATTTTAAAAGAATTCGTTGGATGTTGTTGTTTATAAAATTTTGACATTCATTTCCACACCATTTTCAGCAATGGCCCATGGTATTTAGATTATTTCCACAGTGACCAACCCAACGTTCTAGGGTTAACTCTAAAACATTTCTAAGAATGCAAAACATCTTTTGGATGACTTAATTGAAGTTTGTAGGATGAGAAAAAATTTCATCCAATTTTTAAGAATTTGTGTGAATCCATTTTTGGCGAATAGTACTACAAATTTTCTCATTGTGATATTATTGACTTCTCTAATAAAAAAGATGTTGAATCCAGAGATCACCCTTGTAGTGTATTTTGGCCATTTTTTGAATATGTGTTCAATTGAAGAAAGGAAGTTCAATTTCTACTTCAATTGAAAATTTTGAAACTTTTGTAAATTTCAATATTTTATAGCAATATGAACTTTGGGCCTATAACTATGGCTTGTTGATTTTCAAAATTTAGAGTAACKTGTCAATACAATGATGTTATAAATCATAATATAGTTACATCTATAGTGAAACCTCAAATTTTTTAGTATATTATGTATGTGATATGTCTTTTTTTTCATTTTTTTCTTATAGAATTCACAAGAACTTTAGATTTCTCCAAAAAAATCGGAATTTTCAAAATTTTGGTATGATTTAATTTCTGAAGTTAATTATGAAAAAAAATATATAACCTTTTTTATTATATCTAGTTGCAAAATGACAACAATCAAAGTGATGGATTGGAAGGCTTAAAATAAAAAATCATGGGCCCATCCTTCTAGGGTTAATATTTGATTTGTAAAAAGAAGGAAAGTGATTTTTTAGAAGTGGGGAGATAGAATATGCAACAATCCATATGGAATATGTAAATTAAAACATAAAGAGTTCAATTTCTTACACTCAAGTCAAAATAATGCAATAATTGTTTGAGTTCACAATTGAAAATCGAACCTCCATAACTTTCTATCAAAGATTTCAAATAGCAAAGGAATATTTGAAGGTGAAATTCAACTTGATTTTCCACATTTTCTTAATTGACCATATTTAGAGAAATTGAAGTTGATTTACAATGTTTAAATGCAGTTTGTAGTTTCGGTGTAGATACAATTATTTTGTTTTTTTTCTTAATGCTCCCACTTTGCTTCAAATATCCCATAGCCTTGGAGGAACCATGAGCTTCACTAAAAAAGGACCTCTTCACCCTTCTWGATCACATCATCTATCCATACATTAAATTAGGTTGTTTGTTTTGTTTCATTTTGTTTTGTTTGTTGTGGTGAGATTTCTTGAATTGCACATTCCCTGGTGGCATTTTTGGTACCCTCGGAAAGCCCTCAATGAATAGGGGTGCACGGACTTTGTTTCATGGGGTTCTAACTCATGGTAGAAAAAATATTGAATTTTGAAGTATGTATGAATTGGAAAATTGTTTTTGTCTTTGTTTTAGTATACTATGGCAACGGCTTAGGGCACACTAGTCTTTAAAGTGAATTAGGATGTTTGTTTGTTTTCTACCGTGAAAACTCTAAAACCAAGAGGTCGTATTTAAGGTACTATAGAAAACTCTCTACAAAAAGGGCTGTATAGACTTTGTTTGTGACGTTCTATTTCATTGCATAAAGTATATTGAGTTTTGAACTTTTTAGGAATTAAAAAATTAAAAAAATAAATTCACTTTTATTTTTTTCTATTGTGTCATTGGCACATGGTATACGATATTAATGAAGTTAGCCCTTTATATTATCAAAATAGAAATCTTGATACTTGATGATGCATGTGATATTTTGACAAAAGTTAGCATGCCCCATGCGTATCACAATTAAAACACAAAATTAAATTAACACAAAACAAAACACACAACCTAATTGAATGTACGAATTAAACTATTAAAGTTTTGACATTAGGTGACTTTGAATTTCACCATTAGACCTATTTTCATCATTTTCCACATGTAATTAATATGTTTTCCAACTCCCCTCAAGAGTAGTAATTTTCAAGAAAAATTCAACTTGTAATTTTTTATTTGATTAACTAATGACAACCCTGATAGCCGGGTAGGGTATTTGTGGTGAGAAAAGGGCCCACAGTGGGTTGACATACCTTACCTCGAAACAACTGAATAGCACTGAAGTTCTCAGCAAGGCGTCGACTGCAGTTTCCTTGCAATCGGTCAACCGGAAACGCAATGCCGACGGAAGTACCGATATTCAAGAGAGGAGCGGATTCTGCGCGACGTTTTGTGGTGAGGTTTCGACTTTGTTCGCWATTTTTTATTATGTAATGTWTTRGTGGAAGTAGGAGTAATGGATTCTGTTTTWWATGGTTGCATTTGCTGWGCTCTATGTTCGCTGGAAGCATTAGCATTTWGCAATGAGCCGTTCTTTAGATGATGTGAGGAAGAATTCGTTACACCATTTGTCTTTTGCATCTGGAATTGGCAACCGTGGTGGACTGKTTTTTCAAATAGGACATCTTGTGTTGCTCAAATATTTCGCACAAACCTAATGTCATCTGATTTGAATTTGCTTCTAGTAAAGATTCACATTGAGGAGTGCCATGCAATGTGTTTCTTTGTCTCTCATAGACCCGCGGAAAATAGTTCTCGAATTCACATTTGCCGTAGCCAGAACTTTTGAATAAATATGCTATCGATTTACACGGCGCCTCTATCAACGTTTGCTGTTTTTCCTGGTAGTTAGTGAATACTAGAATCGGACGGCATTGTCGCACCTTGAGACATGTGCTATCCAGGTCGAGGTCGGATGAATCATTGAATGAAAGGCAGCGTGAATTGCAGAATTGCATTTTATGCAGGAAATGAGTTTTTATTTTATGGTTGCATATGATGAGCTCTACGTTTGCTGGAAGCATTAGCAGTGAGCTGTTCTTTAGATGATGTGAAGAAAGAACTAGTTACGCTGAAATTCTTTTGCACCTGGAATTGGCAAGCGCGATGGATTCGTTTATTGAGCATGATTCTGGCGTAGTTCACTCACGYAGCGCGAACCTAATGTTAACCTAATTTGGCTTGTCGTTTTAATCTCTGGTAAAGTTATTCAGTTACACTGGAATATCGAATATGTTTTTCTTTTGGTCTTACTGAGCCGGGAATGGAGGGAATAATGGAGTGCTCGAATACACAGTTCCCATAGCCAGGACCTTGAATACACATGACATCGATTTGCAGAGCTCCTCTGTAAATGTTTGGTGTACTTCCTGCTAGTGAGTTGATAACTAGAAACAGGATGACATTGTCGCACCTATCCAGGTCGAGGTCGAATTGAATCATCAAGTCCCTGACAGAGTGAAGTGCAGAAAACTTTGACATGGTTGACATGCCGAAACATCGTATGTGTTCATATTCGTTAAAATCTCGTATTTCACCTGCAGTGGAGTTCTGGTTGTTCACTGTCATTGTAAACAGGACATTGTCAGGTCAGTTGGATAATGATAAAGCAGTCGTTCTTTGTTCGATGCTAMATGCGACGATGGAGGTCTAGAACCCTGCGCTGRTTGCTTTCGCAGGAGCAATGAGTTCGTTTCAAGMTTTACTTTATTTTGTTAAAATTTTCTCATTTGAGTACTTTTCTCGAGTAAATTTGATCCAGAAAATCACCTGGCTGTAATGTGTGGAAAGAACAACGGCAGATCTGCCAGGCATGCTGCTTCATCATAAAATTATATATATATATATTCTGATTTTTGCAGGTACTGTGAGTGGCTTCGAGATTTCATCCAAATGCAAGCATCAGTTAACCTGCACGAACTCTACTTCGCAAACAATATGATGGATTCTGGTACTTCGGTATGTGCCCTCTACAGGCCGTCGATTTGTATCGAATTATATGTGATGACGGCTTCTGAATGAGTACAGTAAGGCAGTGAACTGCCTCTAGGTGGCTAGGTAATTATGTTCCAGACGTAGTCGAATTGTTTAATTATTGATTGAGATTGCATAGAAATCAAGTTCACTACAGTAATGCTCTGTCTGATACATGCTAAAAGTATCTATGGTTTTTTTTAAGTGAAGGTAAGTGGTGGGTGTACGCACGAATGCCAATTCATCATTGAGAATTTGATTGCGTCAGACTCAACTCACTTGCCTGCGAATCAATTTGAAATGGAGAAATCTGGGCTGGTGCGTACTAGTCATCCTGCTCCCTGATAACTGCTGAGCTAAAATTTCTAATACCCAGAGTATCCGACATCAATTTCGTTATACTGGCGGACATTTTTGACATTGGAACTTTCCGAGGTTGGCGTCTTGAAACCTTAATGTATAAGTGTTACTTTCTAGAGTTTATGCGGTTGAGTGTCTCAATTTTGGCGCACTAAATGAAATTGATGTTTTCTTTATCATTTAATAAGCTTGATGGACTTATCAGTGCTCTCTGACCTAATAAAAGTTTGCAACTTAGGTCGTTTGTATGTAATGTGAGGCAGCTCAATATAATAGATCCTACAAGAACATGAAGGGGGAATCGTTATTTACTAAAAGCCAAAGAAGTAATTTAAAGTGAAAATGTAAAAATCTGACAATTCCAATTTGAAGCACATCGAGTGAGACCTTGACAAGGGAAACGGTTAGTAATTTGAACGAAAAGACTCTCTGGGGTCTGCTTAGAAAGGCATTTTGTTCTTACTGGTGATCGTCTTAAGGACGTACAKTCAAAGATTCACGGCTGCATTCGTGGACAATTTCTCCTTTCACCTCTCATAACAGACGTGAAAAGTATAGCTGAAACAGCCAATGCTGATTTGTCTAACTGGGACATCTCTGCTGGATTAGGGAAGGCTACTTGCCATGATTGCAAGTTTAATCTCAAGGTGATGGAAATTTTTTATCAAATAGGTGCAGCTAGCATTTGTGCAGCTCTCATGCAGTTCGATCGCCGTGGGCGTTAAATGATATCGTGAGGGTAAAAGATGTCTGTATCTRTCTACACTTAATTCACCCTTTTAAGAATCTATAATTAATCRCTACACCCGTCTATCTGTATGCTCCAATTCATGAATGTAGTTGCAAGAGCGTGGAGGTTCTAGCTCATATATCACAGAGAACGATCACTTGAATGAAATGAAGGTACTAATTTGCCCTTCAACTAAGAATGCAGACTAAGATCTAATTAGTRTTTGAGGAACATATGAGCAGGAACTGCAAAACAGTGTCCGAGTGATGGGCGGTAAGGGGAAGGCCGCAATGGACAGAGTTATTCACAAGTGCAGTTGTTGTAGTTATGTCGACGGGTTTGACGAATTCGAGGGAGGTCCAATTTGCCATGTTGACAAGAGAAGTAGCAGATGCACCAGCCGTGGCCAAGTGGTCCATGGCGGTCTGTGCAACTTGCTCCAGGAGCTTGGCAATGTCCTCTGTCTCCTCGACAGCTTGCACYATGTCGGAGCCCACGGCTGTGATGGCAGACTCTAGTATTCCAATGGCGATGCCCAGCCAATGGATAACCAATGCGGCAGGAACTTCCGTGCCAGGGACATTGGTGGCGCCATTGCTGACCACGTTCGCTGCTTGCTGAAGTGTTACGGATGTGGCGATTGCGCCAGGTGCTGCCGAATGTATTGATCCCGGCGGCACTTCTGGAGGGGTCGTGAGCAGAGTCGACGCTGCTGACATGACCAAACCCTTCATGGACAGAAGCTTCAGCTTCGCTTCGACCAGGAGGCGCTTGGCTTGCGCAGCATAGTAGGGAAATTTGAGCTGCGAGGTGAGGATTGCGCCCTGCACGTGGTCGGCCACGGGCTTTGATGTTTGGGGGCCTGGTTGAAGTTTTTGAGGAYGAGGATTTGATGGTATAACAGGACTATTTCCTGGCTGTCGAATTGGGGTTTCCACTGGAGGTTGAGGTTGTCGAACTTGGTTTTCCGAGGCAGTGTTTTGTTGTGGTCGAGGTGGTGCGCCACTTTCATCTTGCGTGCTGACCAACTGTGCAAATAAGCTGGCCACAAGGATCACCAATCCACCAACAATCACCGAGTCATCGAGAGTGTCGCCTCGCAGAAAGAAGGATATGAACGCTCCCCAGATGGGTATCGTTGTGTTGACCATCGTCGCGGTCGAAGCATGGACTGACCGGAGGCCATGAATTTCAAGCCAGCTGCACAGTCCTGAGCATACAAGACCCGTGTAGACGAGAGGGCCCCAAGGCAAAGACTGCAACTGACTCACGTACTCCATGGCGGTCGTGTTTTCGTGAAGGACTCGAGAAAGCTCCCACACGAAACTGAGGGAGGCAACGGTGCCACACTGGATGGCTGTCAACTCGAAAGGCCTGAAGCTCTTGCTGTGCACTTCAGATCGGAAGATGTGGAGGGCRTAGATAGCAGACGCGGCCAAGCCCCAGACGTCTCCCACTTGAGGTATGGATATGCCCTTCCACCCCAGACCTTCCTCCTCCAAAACTCCCATCCCTGCATATTTTATAAACCATGCATGAGTCTCTAAACCATGTTAAAAAGCAATATTAAATACGGATTTGAAAAATCACACGAAAAATGAACACGAACAAAAATAAACAAAACGGGATAAAACGCAGCGATTACATAAGAAATACGAATTAAAACTGTCTATTAAATCAACACTGCTCAGATACGTAACGYTSGTTGAATGAGAACAGTGTAYGAAAACGTCCTCCAWTACATTCTAGTGACTGTCCGCTGTTTTTGGTAAGGCTACTTCAAACCTTTCACCGTTGAAACCCGTGATTTTGACAGAGTTTTACCATGAAGAATAAGTTACAGATCRGCAATGAATGATCGATATYGATATRAATATACTAACGACAGTAACTTAGTACGGAGTATTACCTGATAGTGCGACGAGAGAGGCAATTCGTGTGATATTGCGGATAGACTGTCGGCCTGCACAGAGCTCCATGATRGGGACAAATAYYACCTGCAATTCATTTCAGTGAACCAAGAAGATCAGATCGTATAATTCGTTACAATTTGGATGCATCCGCAAATAACGAGTGCTTGTGARCTRTWTTCATAAATGAATCKCTGGCAGTTGGGGGTACTTACTGTGAAAGCAAATAGAAGGGGCGCATCACTGGAAGCCCCGCCATCACCACAAGTTTCAAGAACCGCCGCGGCGAACAGCAGTCCTCCCAGCTCGGTTCCGGCTTTCAGAAGGGCTGGATTTCTGTCTCGACCCAAGACTTGCCTCAACGCTGGAAGGAAGACGAACAGTGCGGATGAAAATCGGACGAGGGTGCTGAGACTGGCTGGCAGCCCAGGAGTCACGTCGGTCGCAAACTTACAGGCGACAGTGCTCGATCCGTAAAGGGCCGCCAGCACGTTGAGCAACATCAGGCCTCTGGTCCTCCTACTTCCCAGTTTCTTTTCCCGCAGCTCTGATAAGAAACTAGGTTGCTTCTCKTGTGCATCCTCCGAAGTTTCATCACTAATTGCTACATCTTTCTCCTCCGCCCTCTCCTCTGAAGAACCGAAGTGTTTCTGAGAAAACGGTCAAGCAGCTCAGTGATATGCTTTCRGACAAATGCCGTTGCTAGTCGACACATAMCAACATTTCATCTTGATGATTGTCCACTGATCATCTCAGTGTTCACTTAATTACTATCTTCATAAGAGATGGTCAATCACGAGGATGGAGTGATAGGCAATSCATCAACGGAATGACAAATAAAGCTTATCAACTCAATTTGCTTAGTCCAGGCAGCGTGCTTACTGGAAGAGGCGCTCCGCCTGGCAGGGAGTCAGAGACGGTGCCGTCAATCTGGGGATTGCATTCTTGCATACGAGCAGCGAGCTCTTTCAAGGTACCCGTCTGACCCTGCATGTACAGCTTCCACGCGTCTTCCCAGCAAAACTCACTMTCTGATCCAGTCTCGCTTGCTTCGATCAACGAGAGTCCACCGTCCAATTTGCGCCTCAGTAACAGCTCCGAGTAGGGAATCACGTGCATTCTTTCAACAGTCGCTTCATCGGTCACGGATCTACTCACTGAAATATCACGATTGGTCGGATCTGCAGCCTTCAGTTCTTTCCTGCTCAAGCTCCTCATGTATGCTAACGAAGCGCGGCCTTTCCTGCTTCCATAGCTGGCGCACGATACCTGGACTGAACTTGGGAGGTTGTTCCTCCGACCACTKCCATCGCCATTGTTGTAATGACGATGAATGCTGCCCGATCCAAAGGACTCGAAACTGCTCAGTCGATCGGTGACTCCACTATGTAGCGACGACCTCCTTGTGAGCATTCTCCACTGATACAAACAGCTGCTCAGACAACCTTGGTTTCGAGTTCTCTCTCAAAGTTGGTATGAGTAGCAAACTGGATTCTCGGTTTCCAACTTAACAACAACGTGAGCGTACGTACGTTGCAGCAGATCCAAAGTCCGGATTTCGAAAATCAAAAGTACTCCGGGTAGAACGACACCTACAACTATGACGGCGAAATAYACCGAACTATTACAGGATCCTGGTGATGCAGCCGTAGCAGCTCAAAATCCACTCAATACCGTCCATATGTTTCGTGGTGGCAAGTGAGTACATTCAGCTTGCGTTGATCAATGTCTATAAGGGAGAGTTGTCTATCATCTCAATTGCTATGTTCGACACGCACGCTGTAAGACAAAGCTTGCAGCAGTCTATTCGATCACAAACCAGAAAATGTTGGTTGAGCGAGGCTTTCAATGCCGATGGTGCAGCGTCGTGAACCGCCTTTGTAAGCATTGGTGAGCGATAGAAGTGTGCTTTACTTATACAGTAGAAGGGGTTCTGACTTTCTGACGCTTGCATGCGAAGCAAAAAGTGTAATGGAAGGCGGAGCTTGAAGRGCGTAATTGGGGTGCAATGTACAGTCGAAACTAGTTCCAAGTGGCGGCTGCAGCCGGAAGCAACTGCGAAGAAGCAGCCTGGCGAAATTTTCCTTTTTCCTAGATTTTCACCTTTTCGAAAACAAGTCACTCCCGGCCGCTTCTTACTCAGGGCTAGATAGTGGAGATCGAGAAACTTCACTCGGACGGGGCCTCGCGACGTCTCCGCCTGCCGCTTCCGTTTTTACACGTGAGCCTTGAGTGCTGTCCAAACTTCAATTTTYCTTCAAAAAGCAGGGGCGAACAGTATTTCTGCTTAACATACAATATACAGCAATTTCACTGGTCGACAAGGCTCCCATGTCTAGTTTCCGTTTGACCACGAGGTTGTTTAGTCACGGAGYAGATGCGTGCCAACCATTACCGGCGCAGTCACATGCGTAATTGGTGCTTGCAGATGTACGCTGTCTGTTTCTCGGACAAAGAAAATTTTGCTGGTTCTCCGAGTAGAAGTGCTTTTCACTTTTCRGTCGATTTCATTCGGGGACCCACGAAGGCCAAATGGACGGAGCTGCGAACTTCGGCCTGTGAAGCGGACTTTTCAAGACTGAGACGTGAACGTCGTCCACTGGTGTCCCTGTGCATCACCGCAAACCCGGGGACCGCAAACTACAATGAAGGTACTGTAGAAAGAGAAAAACTTTGTTTTCCATTCTGAGGCTGCAGTGAGTGCCTCCTGGTGACATGAATGTGGGTCAGTCTGTTCGTTGATGGGGACTGAACTTGCTTCCGGTAACTGACCCCCATTGTCTTTGTACTGTTGCAATACTGTTTAAATGGGTTCACAGTCCAACTTTGAAAGTATGTTGATGTAGTACAGCATCAGTACTGCAACAAATGTAGTTTCAGTGGGAAAAATGCATCCCATTCAAACAGTATTGTTGCAGTACTGATGCTGCACTACAACAATATACTTTCAAAGTTGGACTGTGAACCCATTTAAACAATATTGTTTCAATGGGAGTACTTTCATGATGTAGAACTGTATGCATCTGTTACTTTATGATTCCTTATTATACTCACTTTCATCACTCTCTTTCATGATGTACTCCACTCGTGTAAGTACATTCAGTTGGTCACTCATGAGCCATGGCTTCATGAGAGAATCGTTCTGTGAAATACAATTTGATAAAAGGTTTCCTGTAGTCTATTAAATTGCCATATACAGTATTGTGCTTCCACGTTTCTTACTTCATTCAAGTGGGCAGAACGGCTCACTTCAAGGTCCACCAGGGGAATGCCGCATAAGTTCCTTTATTCCTTGTATTGTCTCTTTCATCATGCACTTGTGTACCGTGTACAGTCATGAGTGGATTATTTTATGGAATATAGCTTGTTAAAGGTTTTTAGACCAAGTTGTCAAATACCGTGTTGCCAAATACCGTGTTGCCAAATACCGTGTTGCCAAATACCGTGTTGCCAAATACCGTGTTGCCAAATACCGTGTTGCCAAATNTGCCAAATACCGTGTTGCCAAATACCGTGTTGCCAAATACCGTGTTGCCAAATACCGTGTTGCCAAATACCGTGTTGCCAAATACCGTGTTGCCATCACTTGTTGTTGCAAAAAAACTTGTTGTAGTTAATGATCAATTTATTGCAGAACAAGCATAAAGTCATTAGTAAATAGGATTTGAAAAAATGTCAAAAATTTTTGTTGTTTCCATTGTTCATAAGAATTCTAATTTCCATAAATACAACTACTATGTTCAAATAGTAATTATGAGATATGAATTATTACTTGACTTGAGTCATGTTGTCAAAGGTCAAGTTGCTAAAGGCTAAAGCAAAAAAAAATCTTGTCCTCAATAAAGATTGTCCTTTACATCCATAGAGGAAGACCACGTTCCTATAGACAAATATTAAATTATTTTAAATGAGACTCAATTGCTCTTATACAAAGACCATATTTTATTATCTTGTCCTCAATAAAGATTGTCCTTTACATCTATGCATGAAATAGAGGAAGACCATGTTCCTATTGACAAAAATTATATTATTTAAAATGAGGCCCAATTGCTCTATACAAAGACCATTTCTCATTAGAGTTGTCATAGCATTGTGATAAATAAAGACTAGCCTAATATGTTGCATCATATGTTATTTTAGTAGTGGCTTGGGAGTGGATTATCTCTTAAGCATTTGTTTCATTTTTTAGATGCTTTGATAAAAAGTACTTATAATGAGTTTTACTCCAATGACTAATGATATAATTCATTTTTATTTAATAGAAGTTTACAGGTTTTGCATAGAAGATTCAAGAATTGTATTCATATAGAAAAATTTAGAACTTCTTTGTGATGAAAGTTTCTCTAGAACACAATGATTATTGAAGGAAATGTTTAATTACAAAAAAATACAGCAAATTTGGTATCTCAATATAATATTGGTTGGCAATTGATTATTTGTTTTAAGGTTTTTTATTTTGTAAAAATTTACCCAAATTTTCTAGATTTGTTTTAAATACAGTTATATATAACATTTTTTGTTTTTCCTTGTGTGGAATAAGATGAATAAAAAAAAGAATAGTTTTAAAGGGCTTTTGACTTCAAGGAATCAAGGCACTATCAATAATATAAGAGTTGCACTCTTTCAAGGCTCTTTTTGATAATAGTTTATTTTAAGTTTTTGAACAATGTCCTTAAATTTGARAGTGAAGTCATATAATAAGAATTGTGGATAATCAATGGATAAAATATRATAAATGCATTAATTTTTTAAAGTATTTTGACTCAAGTAGAATTTCACTCGAATTACTAGTAAATACCGCAAATTAATGGACAAAAGATAGGTTAATTTGAGAGATTTGCAAATGATTATTGTTGTTTGTGATTCAAATTCTTTCTAAATATGGCTATCATAGATATAAATTGCTAGTTGTAACATATAGTTGGTATTTTCATGCACTCCATTTTTTTCTTCGCGATATAAAAGGCCAACGAGGAGGGCAGAGCTTGACGAGTAGGCGCTTTATATCGCAAAATGCACAACAACAAGGAACATTGCCCAATGTAAATCACGAGTGGGAAAATCGAAGTTGGATGAAACATATGGGGTGAAAAAACAAAGATGGATGAAGAATCTGTAATGCTCAACTACGCGGGCAAGCCTGTGCAATCGGGCATTACATTTGATTGTACCACATAACTTTTCCAAGAAATGAAGGGCAATTTCCTAGGAGTGGTTTACATCAATTCTTTTTCAAACTTTACATGTTCTCATATGAAACTATGAAGACACTCTACCACTTTTGAAACACAAAAAAACAAAAGAACCCAAAAAATAATGAAGACCCCATGTGGATGAAAACTCCAAAGACTGACATGAAATCTAGTTTCAATAGAAATCAAGGTATGTACACCCATAATCATCTCCCAAAAAAGCAACAATTGCAATGGGATAAAAAATAGCGACACTACAACTAGTTGTTGATTACATAAGATGCACATACAGTAATCAAAACATGGGGATGAGATAGGCAACAATCTCAGGTTGATTTTTTACCTTGTGACAAAGACACTGACCGAACTTTAAGCCACCTGGCCATACAGGACCATATTGGCATCCCGCCCCCACCATTTTGAAAATACTTCAATTAAAATTACTTTAATTAGGCTACCGTGCAGGACCACATTGCATGTATTGATCAATATACGGTAAGGTAGTCTGCTCTTTCCCTAATTTCCCATGCTCTAAAAGTGATCATGCTACAAAGGTACATTTTTCTTTCTTTAATGTACCAACAGTGTACATTTCAAGAGGTGGTCGCTTTTAGTGACCACTGCATCACAACTTCAAAACGTGTAACTAATTCCCTTGAAGGTCCGAAAAATATGAAACGACTTGGGTTAGATGCCAATTCCTTTTTCTTTCAATGAAAATTTACTGAAAATTGTTTCAAGGAGTTTAGTTTCAGTGAAAACGCAATCAGCTCTTAAATGGTCGCTTTAAGAGCAGTCTACCTTATGGTAAGGTAGTAGGTCCATAAATGGAGCATTTGAGAGCTCTTTCATGTATTTCTTTTGATGGGAATAATTTTTTTCTTATTTTTCAAACAAAGAGAATTTGATTATGATTGTAACACAGGTGGTTTCGTATTTTTTGAAGCATTTTTGAATTACTTATGAATTTTCAAACAAGATTAGTAGTAGGTCCCTATTTATGACCCTAGGTCTTCCATAAACTGCTACTTGCAACTTCTAGAGAGAAATGGGAAAAGCAAAGAGAATGATCGGCTCTTGCAATAAATAATGTTTTTTTAATCAATCCATTCAATGACTATAGAAGGTCCATTTAAAGACCATGTCATGTCCATTTCAAGAGAGTCTACATGGGCGGTTCTAAATGCCCGCTCCCTTTTACAGCCTCCTACCTTAGTCAGCAACAGCAAACTTCAAATTCTTGCCAATAACTTACTTTCTCAAACTGATGTTGGGTGCGATCATTCCCATGACATTCTTAGAGTATGTTATACTTGAGTGATTTTGTAATAAGTTGCTTTGAGCTTAATATWCCTCTGAGATTTCTACTTTTGGTTTGTACTTCAAAGATTTGGTACTTTACTGAGGGCTTTAATTCTGCAACACCTGGCCAAGTGGCCACTGACGCTTTATTCAGGTCACAAGGTAGGACCACATTACCCCCCCAAAAGGATGTTATCGTTTTCTATATGTTCTCCCTAAGAGAAAATTGAGGAGCACATGAATCCTATTCAAGCTATAAATTTCAGACCTAGTCACAACCATACTACTGGTCACTTGAGAATTTTTTGGCAATTTTTTGGGAATTTTTGAGTGTTCAGAGAGGATCAAATGCATTCAATATACAAACAACATACGCCAACTCTTTTAGTGGGCAACATCCCTTAGGTCACAAGGTAGAACCACCCATAACTGACCAAGTAAGGCATTTTGGACAAATCTGGAGAAATGCAAGGTAAATATTTTCAGAGGCATGTTGATAAAAATGATGGGGATTACAAAAAATTCGGTAATTTTATTGCATGAATCGAAATTACTATGAATTTTGAAAGGCAAAAGTGCTCTTGATCCATAGCCAATCTCTAGACTATTTCAATTTTGATGATTCAAAAAACTACTTTTCCACTCTTTGCTTCTTACTTTCTTTCACACTACTTTGGTACATGTATCATAAACTTTTAGTCCCAACCTTAAAAAGAAAAGAAAAGAACATTCTAGCCTTGGTTGGAAAATAATAAGTCAATCTACAGGTTGGCTATGGAGCACTAGTCGGGAATGGGTGGTTTTACCTTAATTTATTTTTGAAACATATGGACGATTTCCATTGCAAGAGAGAAACAGTAAGCTTACAGCAAACCAAAAGCAAATCCCCAGCCAGATGCAAGGTAGTCTGGTCTTAAAGCGACCATTTAAGAGTTCATTGCGTTTTTAAGGAAGCTAAACTCTTTAAAACAATTTTTAGTAAATTTCCATAGGAAGAAGAAAGGAATTGGCATACAACCCAAGTAGCTTCATATTTTTTGGACCCTCAAGGAATGAGTTACAAATTTTTGAAGTTGTAATGCAATGGTCACTAAAAGCGACCACCTCCTAAAATGTACATTGCTGGTACATTGAAGAAAGCTTTGTACCTTTGTATCATGATTGCTTTTTAGAGCATGGGCGCTTTAAGAGCAGACTACCTTGGAAACCATATTTTGGTAGACGGCAAAGAAATTCCCCTAGAACTACACTATGGTAGAAGATCCATAATTTGCTCATTTAAGAGGTGGAATTGAATTTTTGAGAGACAAAACTTGAAATAATTTTCAGTGATGTTTTTCTTGAAAGACAAGTGGAATTGGCATCCAACCCAAGTCGTTTCATATTTTTTGGATCTTTGCAGTTAGTTATGAAATTTTGAAGTTGACGTGGCATAGGGCTCTAACATCGCCCACCTCCTAAAATATACATTGTTTGCACATTGGTGAAGGCTACAAAAAATAAACATATATGAAGAGCATAAATAATATGAATATTATCAAAGAGGGGGATTTCTGTGAATATATAGAAGTATTCATAAAGAGTAAGAACTTTAGTTGATATAGCATTTTCAAGCCTATTCAATTAGTGTGATCAACAATAATTCTTTTTATTAGTGTAGTTATATCATTTATTTCATAAGTGGTTGCGGAGGTCAACTCTTTGTTGCCAAACATAGCCTAGACGCACCTATGAATGTATCAAAAATTCTTGTGATCAAAAAATTCAATAACTTAACTTTAGAATCTTAGAAGGAAATTCAATTGTGCACCATTCCACAAAGTTTTATTAACCCGCAATTAAGTGTTGATTTTTTGAAAATACACTCAAATCCAATTGGAGGGGCTTGCTATGATGTTCTCAAGTTAAGATACAACAATGCAAACTCAAAAATCTAACCATAAAAAATTGACCAAAATCATTGAAATGAAATTTTCAAAAGATAAATATCCTCCGCTACTGGTCTCAGAAAATTGAAATTTATTGAATACAAAGGAATATGAACATAGAATAAACTTTCAAAACTTCAATGAAAGGTCAATGAAAGGTCAAAGAATACTACAAAGTTCTAATACAACATTTMTAGGAGTGTAGTCTAATAATTGGGAGGGGACATTAGATGTTTTTCCAGCCTCATAGGAGACTGTTTCGGGGTTGTTCCCCAAAAACTGTTCTTTGCTCAGGGAACCAGTGACTATTGATTTGAAATTTTGAATTTAAAAAAAAATTCAAAAATTCAAAAATCTTAGAAAGTATAAAAAAACTGAAAACTGATGTCAAACTTCCTACGTGGCAGAGTTCCCAGAGTTCCCAATGCATTCCCATGGCTTAGGAACTAGTAGTCTTCTAAATGGCCCCCAAAACATCTAATGTCTAGATTAAAGTTCTTTAAAGATCAAGAAATAGGGTGAATGCACGGTATGGATATCTAAAAGGAATGTCTCCATGTATTTTCTGCATACCTCCTTTCCATTCAACTTTAATAACTTTGTCAAATAAGACCTCCTACCTATATAGGATTTCAAACTAGTTTGCTAAAATAAAGGGGCACTTTAGGAAATGTGTACCTTAGAATGTAAACCATTTTAACTTGTCCTGATGATTCCTTTTATAAAAAATCCGGATCTGTCTTCATTCCAAAATTCTTAGAAAAGGAATCATGTAGACAAGTATTTTAATATATTTTTTTACAAAATTTGGAGTGTAAGTGTATGTAAATACGAGGATTGTTAATTCACTCATTAAAACTTGAAAATAAAAAATTGATTTTCCTACATTGATCAATTTCTCTTAATTTTATAAAAGTAAAAAAAATCATATTTATTTATCTTAAAAAGCATGATTTTTTTTTAATAAAATGATGTAATTAACATTCTGTACGTAGCATTGAGAGGAGATTTTGAAATTCATATTTCAATATATTATATGTAATGGTGGTCTTTATGATATCTAGAAGAGTCTCTGTGTGTTCTAATATGGTCACAACATGTGAAAAGGGTTCTAAAGTATTGTGAAAGTAGATAAAAAAAAAGTAAAAGAATAAAATGATGGTTTAGAGAGATGCATGTGGAGTAGATTGGTGGGGCTTCACCTATAGATTATTGGGGGTAAATTAAATTATTCAAAAAAATCTGGAAAAACAAGACCGTGAAGTCTGGCATTGTCTGAGGCCATATCCATTTTGTGCTTGTACTTCTAAACTCATGAATTGTGCTAGCTCATGTTTTGTTTTCAAAGTTCAAGTTAGCCCATGATGCCACATTAGTATATCACATAAGACAATCAATTTAATTTGTCCATTTTCCTCTAGAATCCTCTTAAAAATTTAGCAAGTTGTTGAAGCAACTAGGCCCTACTATGATGTAGAGCTAATTCTTGACATTCTAAAACACTCTTTTATCTTCAAGGAACCTTCAATATTATTTTTATTTGAATCACTAATACATTGCAGACATAGTCATTATTGTTCACTTAGAAATTAAAAGGTTAATAATATCATGCCATCCAAGTGCGATTAATTTCATCCAATTCTTCCAAACACTTGAACAAGAAATGGATGAGCAAGTCAATGTAGAGAATAAAAGAATAAAAGAAAGCAACCTAATTACAAGGTACACTAACCATTGGTGGAAAGAAGATTAAATCTCAATTTGTAGCCATAGTTCATTGAAGTGATGAAGGAACATTGGCACTATTAGAAAATGTTTTTGATTCTATCCAATTAGTCCATTTAACTTGAGTCATTTTGATCAAGACATATCAAAACCAAATAAATTGGATAGACTCACTAGATTGTCAAATGGAAGATGTTATTTACTTAAATCCTAAGACCAAGATGTCTAATTTTGGCCTCATGTTTTTGAGTTTTTTTGAGTAGGTCATTTGTAGATTTTCTTGGGTTCAATTTGATTTGTTTTTTGACCAACATTTACAACTCTCTTCATTGAATCTATTGGTATATATCATCTAAATATCATTTGAATAATATTTCTAATAGTATGATAAATTGAATTGGCGTTTTTCAAACTTAAAATCCTCTATTTCCTAAGGGTTAAACAATGGTTCATTCTTTTATTGCAATTATTCACCTTTGTTTCTAAGTTTTGTTTTTGACCAATTGCATCAAAAAAATGCTACATGAAACTTGATCCATAATGATGCTAGTCTTTTGGAAACAACTTGTTTGGCACTAATAGGGTAGAACTTAGATCTTGTAAACAAAAATCTCTACATGCACAACATGCACAATACACCTCATAAGTCAAAGTACTAAACAACCCCTAAAATATACCTATGAATATCATCAACAAAACTAATGCAAACATTTATTTGAATGTAAGGTTGCAAAGGGAATTGCAAAAGGATTAATTTCAATATGGGTCATCACTTCCATATATTGACTTGTCATTTGAAACGTCCTAGAGTTTTATTTTACAAAAATGGATTGATGTTATGAAAAACTCATATTTGAATTTGAATACGAATCTTTTAAATTTTATTATGTAATACATTTTTTATTTTTTTGTATCATGTAAGTTGCATACCTTCYATATTTCAAAATTGTAGGAGGAGTTTTGCACATGTTGACCAAGTTGCCCCAAAATTTCAAGACATAATAACTTTTGATCTAGGCACCTAATCGGAAAAAAATAGATTCTCATCAAAGACGTGTATACTTACACATTGTATCCAAATTTTATGAACATCTGACTAAAAATGACTTTGTAGAAACATACCCAAATATTTTTTGTGTACGTTGAATGAACACTTGGTCTTTTTAGGGGTTGAACACTTCACAATAGTGCCTGGCAATTTTTGTCATACGAGGTTTATTTTGTAATTCGGTAATTTCAAGTAATGCTTTGATGGTGTGATGAATTTGAGATTTGTATTTGGTGAATGAACACATTGGTATGGACGCCCTAGAATTTTCTTGATTTTTTTTAACATGGTATATTGCAATTTAAAATTCTTAATATGCACAAATTGGCCAAAACTAGCCATGCTCGACGCCTATACTGCATTGAGGCACATGTAGCATTTGGCCATCAGAACCCAAATGCACTTGAAATTTTTTCTAAAGCAAGGGCCATAGGTCCTTGACAAGTAGTGTTCTGCACATTCAATAAACAACGACATCAAATTTATAGAGAAATTTTTTCACAATGTCACTCCTTGAAAGTGAAGAACTAGTATGTTCTACATTATGTGCATGACATATTGAAGGACATAAATAGAATATTAAGCTTAGTCACTAGTCCGTTGGGTGAGTTTTGTATACGTGAGACTAACATTCCCTTTTACACTTGAATTTTAATAAATTGATGATGGTGAGCACGCTCTCAAGCTTGAAGACATCCATTGTTGAAAGTTGGCGACCCCAATGATATCTATTAGTTTTCTTCTCAATCACCTTTTGCACTACAAAATTTGAGAAGAATAGAAGTCAATCACATAACTTACATCGGGCTTGCAACTTTTGAAAGTAGAAAAATGGAGAGTGGAAGATATGCTCAAGCAACAAACCCCAATCTAATTCTATTCAAGAAACACTTAAAGAAACATTCAATTTGCACCCATCTTTCTTATTGAACTAATTAGGAGAAACAATACTACTCGATCGAGTTCATCTCCCTAAAAATTCTATAATCTATATTATACATTGACATTGGAGTTCTCGTCGGACATTGTTGAGATGTAAGAAATCTTGGGAGTATCTCCGACCAATACGAAATTGATGTTTCCATTTGTGCAAACCGTGAAATACCAACCTATAATGCCATCTAGATAATTGATATTGTAGCTTGCACTTGCTAGTTGATGCCAATATTTGTGTTGCATTGTAGTCAAATGGTGGTGATTTATGGCATTTGTAAGGTGCAGATTTTAACTACTATTTTGAATGGATTTTGGGCAAAAAGAATGGAATTGATACAATTCTGAAGACGGGGATAGAACCTTCCTTATCATTGACCTTGTAAGACACACACATGCATCGGTGTTCAACATGTTCTTTGAAATCAGAAGCAATTATAGATTTTATTACAAAGCACTTTGAAATCTATGTACACATGTGCTAGACAGAAGTGGCTTTTGTAGTGCGGGCCAAGGCGTTGGCCAAGGATGTTGCGCCAAGCTAGAGGAAGGACAATATCCTAGAGTGTGAGACAACCGGTACAAAGAGGGTTGTTCACCATCTTCTTCTTTGCAAATTAAAGATCTCATCGATGAATGTGACACAGGTGTGCTTGCATACCTTAGATGCCGCAACATCTTTTCCATGCAAATTGGTGACAGGGTATGAGCTCATTCCTGAATCTGAACGTGATCCTAGCAAACTCGTTGTAATTCTTAGGCACCATCATTGCCTTTGTTGCCTGGTCTTGGTATCTATTGTGGAAACGAATGAAAGGTTGCTTAAAATTTGGATCGAACTGTGGTTGGTTTCGCTTCAATAAACCGTCAACACGCGCCATCAACTGTGAATTTCCATGCTCTCCCACTCATGGTATCCAAGGCAAATACTAACGCAATCTATTTTCCTTCTACTCTGTTGCATGCGCAATACACTAGGCTACTAAATAATATGCAATACAAACACTTCTGTACTTAACTAGACTGAATGGTGAAATTAGGTTACCTTTACAATTAGGTTGCCTTACTCCAAGAAAGTTACTCTAAAAGTCATCAAAGTCAATGAATATTTCTACAAAGACTTCCATTTGTACATACACATGGAGGTTCATGAGTTCCAACTACAGCAATAACTATTTCAATAGTAGTGCATTTCTGTACAATAACAATATATATTTGTCTAGTGTGGAATGTCAAGAAAATACTGAGGGGTAACCTAATTTCACTATTTAGTATACAATCAAAGTCCTTGGGTGGTAGATTATTTGAAATAACAAGAGAGCACCACACCCACCAATTCTTCCAAGTAATTTATCACCATATGAACATCCCCAAATACATTGATTTCTTCCGATTCTTTAGTTTAGGCACACATATGGATATGAAAAACTCAAAATATAACAGCAACTGAGAATGGAGAGAAAAATGATGTTCCTAACCATTAGGAAAATTTTCAACCCTACATAGGGTTATTAAGACTTCATTTTCGGCACCCCACAATGCTGATACAGAAAAATAAAAAAATATTTAAAAAATAGTCAATTTGACGTGGTGTTGACATGGCATCAGTAGTGCCACATCAGATTCCAAAATTTGAAAAAAAAAAAAAAAAAAAAATATATATATATATATATATATATATATATATATATATATATATATATATATAATTGCACCGCATGGGTGCAAAACTCGCAGGCTCTTCGAAGGCTGAAAATTTTCCTAATAAAATTAATTGAAGCTTGTGTTGTTTGCAATAATACTAGAACAAATCATAATCTAAACTTGGCCTTGCACAAATTGAAAGCAAGTGAGAGCTGCTGTTACTATAACTATAAGGCAAGAAATGGAGGGTGATTGCAAGAAACACCTGTCGATTTTGTTGCGTTTGGCTGATTTTTTTGGGAGTACTTTGAAATTAGAAAACTAATTTTAAAAATTAAAAAAAAAAATATGACTAATGTATACACCTTTAAGAAGAACATACCCTAGGAAGGAAAAGTGTAGGAAAATTCTTTAAGTAGGAGAACTTGAAAAGTGCTAAGTCTCAAGAAAATACATACTTTGATATTTTAATTAGTAAAAAATAGGATAAAATTTTCAAAAATAAAATAAAAGTTGTCCATTTGAAATAACCTTATGTGGATGTCTAGTCATAAAAAAATCCACCAAAATCATTTTTCATTATTCAAAAATTCATTGCAAATGGTGCTCACTTTAGGCCAATCTAGAACTCACTTGCAATAGGCAATCAAAAATCCCTCTCCTGGAAAGTTGTATTTCCATATTATAAAACACTCCACAAAGTTTCACAACCTAACTTTTCAAAAAAGGTACTTGATAGTACTAAAAACCACCAAAATTGCAAGTGTGACATATTATCAAAATTCAATTTCAGTCATTTTAAATAATTTCATTAAAATTGAAAAAATCCATGTTTATTTTCCATACCATCAAAAAGCTTGCTTCCAAATTTCTTGCTCTTTTGAGCATTTTTACAAAAGTTAGAGACAAAAACAACTTTCACACACAACGTGTGACGCAAAATAGTACAAGTGTTTCTTGCAATCACCCTGGACTTGACCCCCTCATTGCCCCATTGAAGGTAAATGTAAAAACTGCCCCCTATTTTGTGCAGCGTCAATTTTGTATTTCTTCACGTCCATTTTCTAATTTGGAGGCCTTTGGTTGCAATTATGAATTATGAATTTGCAAATTTTATCATATGTGGAAAATTAAAAAATACAGTGTTTTTTCCAAGGATAAAAAACGGGGCAATAAGAGGGTTAGTTTGCCCTCGTCTACACTAAATAGGGGTATTAAGGGGACCCATACTAATTAATTGACATTTCACACTATATAAATATCTACCTCCATTATACATCAACAGTGACTGAAGTCTCCGCGGGCTGTACATCATGTTTCAAACATCTACAATTTCCCTCATTTAGTCCCCTTAATACCTACCCCTATTCAGTGTAGAAGGATGGGTTGGTGCTACGGCCAAGGAGAATCAACCCCCTCATTGCCCAATTTTTTATCCCTAAAAGAAAACATTGGATTTTTATATTTGCCACATATAATAAAATTTGCAAATTTTGAATTCATGTTTGCAATTAGAGTCCCAAAATTAGATAGGGGTGGTGAAGAAATACAAAATTTACGCGACACAAAATAGGGGTCAATTTTTACATTTACCTTTTGATAGCTATAACTATACAACTTTCAATACAATGTGAGATTTCAAAACCAAATAATGTTTTTCTTCAAAAAGGGTGACCATTAGTGCAAATCTTCATGTCTTTAGTTTCTGATAGCCAAAACTAACTTGAACCTAAACTACCTATAAGAGGTTGTTCTTTGTATAATTTTATGCAAAGCATGCTTATAATATGTCACAATTGAGTTGTCAAGTGCCTGCTCTGTGACCAATTTACAATCACTTGAAGAATTTTGCTCATGCCTATTCCTCAATTTGACCCTCTAAAAATCCCATTTTTCACAATTGATACATGCTTTGTACAAAACAAAATGATCTTCAAGATGCATCACACAATGATCTCAAATTTTTTGAACTTCTCTAAGATGTATGTGCACATCTATACGGTCATATAATTAAAATATTTCATGATGATTAGCAAGGCATGCATTTCAAACACTACATCAAGAATATGGTCACATCCTGCTATAGTACCCTAGACTCTAAAGGGTTTGCATTCATTTCAATCAAGCCATACTGTTATACCGTACACTAGGTCAGTTTCGGCAGGTTGATGCCAAGTTGATACTTTTCACAGTTCGACAATTCAGCAAGCCAATAAGAATTTTTGCTTTTAGGCACGTTCTCTTAATTTTGGATTGATTCTTTCTCTTCATGCATATGTGTGTTTCTTCTTCTAATTTTTCTCAAGAATAATTTTTTCAGAATTTTAAAATTTTAGAAATACTTGTAAATATTTATTTTTATTTCGACAATTTTCAAATTTTCCCAAGTTATTTACGAAAGTGACCTCCACGTACGGTATAACCAACAGAAAGAATTTGCAGAACCCAGTATCTGGAGCAAAAAGTTACATCAAGCAGATACAACTCAGCCAATTAACTGGTCCTTGATTAATTGTTTGCCTTGTCAAGCACAAATTCAATCTACAGCATTCAACTTGAAACTCCTTTCAGTGGCTAAAAACCTAAACCTAAATGAATAAAAAAAGTTCAGTACGGAGATCTGCAGACATGCTAAAACACTTGAAATAAATATATATATATATATATATATAAACATGAAAGTAACTTCGCTCCCTCCCAAACAGCAGCATTGACCTTACATAACCATTTCAGTCTAACCAACAATAAAATCAATGAATCTATCCAAAACCAAGGTTGATACCATGACAAAATCAAAACAACTACTATCTCCATATAAAGTATGTACATCCCATAATCAACACTGTCCAAAATGTGAAACCTACTTGAAGACCAAAAAAGCATCATACAAGATTAGATATCAATTACACAAGATGTACACAATCAAAACATGAGACTCTAAAAAACCTTAGTGTTGATTTTATTATACACCTAAAAATAATACTTCAAAATTCATAACTTATTCATACAATGTCCAAGTAAAGCATATTAATAAAAGTGTGTTAGAATCCTCTTTTAGTTGCCAATAAGATTCAATAAAATCATTAATGTTTATTATAGTAACTATGCTCACCATCAAGTTTGATGTCTCCAGGGTCTGTTCCGCAAATACAAAATGAGACTAAACATGCAAAGATTAAACGTGGAAAGACCATTTATTGAGTTACAAAAGGAACCTCAAACCTGAGTATGCACGGAAGCAAGCTCTTATTACCGAGCAAAGTTCTCAAAAACATTGTCCTCACGGGAAAGTGAGATATTCAATGATAGCCTTTGCATCCGGGTACTTGGCCACCAAGTCCTTGCGCTTGCCCAGCTCRAAATCCACAGCCTCAAACGCTGGAGCCACCGTRGTTCCCACCARMGAGTAGTGCTTTTCAGGGTCTCTTGGCGCCGCTTTCACCACAGRATCGCCACTTCCAGCTTGAGGAAGACGCACAACATCCTTGGTAGGGTAAGCACCAAACCACGTCCAGGGTTTCTGCACATACTGCGGCCTTTGCCCAGCCAAAATATCATGACCTAATAYGGTGTGGTTCATGTTACCATCGTCGTCGATCTCAAACACCTGAGATGCACACCATGCCAGCAGAAGGTGCCGTCAAAAAGACTTCATGGGAGTCAAGCCATTCATTACGTCCAAAGCGATCACAGAAAAACAGTGCTCTCTATGTACAAAACTAGGTACAGCAATAGTAGAGTCTTGCTATGAGAAATAGAATGTCAAGAATGTTGTTTCCATACAAATTCACAATATGAAAGAGCAGCTCTACTTTCACATTATCGGACACAACATCCTTGATGTTTGACTCTTGCTCAATCAAGGGACTAAATAGTACACCATATCAACAAAGAAGCACAAAATTTTAAAGATAAAATATGCTCGCCATATGTCACCTTCAACGAAAGAACTAAGGTAAGTGCCTCAAATTGCAACTCCCACCTAATTGAGACACTATGTAGACCCCTTCTTTATTCATAATCTAAATCTAGGATAGTCATAATTGTCTTATGAGATTTGCGCCACAAGTTGTGAAGCTGTGGAATGCATTGTGGTGCAATTAGGTAGGGAGCTGTAGAAATGCATTGTGGTGCAATTAGGTAGGGAGCTGTAGAAATGCATTGTGGTGCAATAAGAATCCCTAAAGGAGCCAATAACAACCACTAAAGGAGCGAGGAGAGTGAGTTTCACTATACCGTTATAGGGTCACCACTGTAAAAATGCCAGACTTCAGAAGAAGGAATCCGGTGCAAATGGGACACATTCCCTGACGGCAACAAGTAGTAAATCGCGGTACTCACAAACCGCCCCACCTGATCTGCCAACCAACCCAAAACTCCATCACAAAGCTCAATCCCAAAACTCAACCTCGGCAACCCTCTCTTCTCCTCCCTTCTCTTCCCTTCTCTTCCCTCCCCACATGCCAAAAGAAAAACCAAAATCAAACAATCCACGCAAACACAAACACACTCACTCTGCTGCGATCAAATTAGGGTTCAAGAAAAACACAAAACAGAGTAGAAACTGGAGTGTGTGCTGCGTCACGGCCTACAATGAGAAGGGAGCAGGCTCTTGGGCAGAAAGATGTCTTGGTCTCGGAAAGTCTCGGCGAAGAARCCGCCCTCTGCGCTGGGCTGGAGATTCAGCAGCTGAAGAAGCTCAGGTGTGGTGGCCGTGTGGTGGCCATGAGAACTGAAAATGTGCAAATGGAGAAGGAAGACGCAAAGGAAAACATGGCGAYGGCGATRGCGATGGCGAAGGTTAGTAGTGGCACTCATTCTTTTTGCTTTTTGCCTCAGTCTCTTGTTTAGAAACAGACTCTACTTGCAACTGTCTCTAGAATTGTACCGTAATCTTAAAGCTCCGAGCGTGGATGGATTACAAGTGGATTCGTACATGAACCCTGCCTGGGAGAGCGTAAGTAATATTCTCTTTAAAAATGTTGAGCTTCAGTCAATTGTAAAGATCTTTGGAAGGGTTTTCAATATGACTTTCAATCCTCGGTCTAATATCTCCAAGTTTACACTTGGCGCAATATGGTTGTAAAGTAATAGAGCCTTCAGTGAATGGTTTGATTATTTTGAAGATAGTGGAAAGCCATGCACCTTAAGTTTGAGGAATTTCCAAGGTTTCTTCATGTTTTGACTTTGAAAAATTGCAAAACATTCAAAAAAACCCTTTAAAAGCGTGTGGATTTTAATTAAAAGAGTTGATSATTTTTTATTTTGTGCAATAAGAAAACCCTTCTATTTGTAAATTTCACTCTATCTATGCACATCATGGGTTAATTTGCCAACATTTTGAGATTATTCTAAGTACCTTACATTTTTGTGTATGTAAGAGGATGAGAATTGTATCCAAGATTAGTATTATAAATAAAAATTCAAAATTGAGGAGAACCCCTCAGTGAATCAATGTATGTGCCATCAAAGATTGGAAGACCATAATGTAGAACTGAAAACATTGTATTTCATAAGGCATTCTCTCTTTTCACACCTTTAGATTTGTGAAAAGAATAGATATGGATGTTTGTAATAAACTATTAGACTTGGCATTATGTCCTATAATGCTCTTGAGCCTTCCCGCTCTGGAGGGTTATATTAATAGTCTTTTGCAAGTGAACAATGCATGACATAAATAGTATTGCAACTTGTTGGCAAAATAGACAAGATAAGTGAGATATGTAATTAGGGATCAAAAACATCTTTTTTGAATATTGAAAACATGCCTCAAAGATGTAGAGACAAATTGTATTGTATAGTTTTTGGTGTGCAACTTTGTAAATGGTATATTTCCATCATTGAATAAAGTTTTAGTCATACTACTAGAATTGATCAAGTTTGTGTGAGAGTTGGAATAGTGTAAAGCCCCCTCACAGTAATTGCATGATTCGGGGAGAATAYGATCTAATAGGTGTAGACATTTGTATGAATGAAAAATTGATGAAATAAGATAAACGTTGTTAATAGGTATATGAAGTTTGGATGAAGATCACACTTTTTGAGAAGGTAGGAGAGTAGTATAAATCATTTCAAGCTATTTTATCCTAAGTAAACATTGTGAACATACACATTGTAGATTTGCATAGTTTTCATACTTAGTGCAAATTATTGTTATAACTACAAGGCACATTCTTTCATTTAATTTGAGTAGTAGTTTTTTAATTTTATAAAAATATTTAAAAAAAAATAGCAATATCTATGAATTGTAGTTTAGTAGTTTTGGCTTTTTGTTTTTAAAACTTGATTTGGGCATTCAAATGAAGCACTCAAAATCTAATTTCTACTCTAATTGAAACCTTTGAAAAAATTGTTTGAAAAATGTGCATTTTCTTGACTGTGGTTCAAAGTTGAAAACTTACACGGAGTCATCGACATATCCGAATATAGAATGGCATAGAAATTTGATATATACCATKAAGTTTTACAATATAATGTACAATTGTAGTGAAACTTTAGATTTTATCATTATATTTTGCATTTGATATTTGCTTTTTTGCTTTTCTTCAAAAACTTAGAATAATTTCAAATTAGCACCAAAAAGCACATAAAAACTTATGACTTGTAGATAACATGTGATTCCATCTATAAAAATATTTTCACTCATATAATCTAGCAAATTGAAGGATACACAACAAAAGATTTTGAAAATAACTCACATGGGCATAATCACATTCTTTCAAAGGCTTAAGATTATCATCGAACATTCCAAGTCATATTATTGTGCTCAATCAAAGATCCATAATTTACGCTTTTCAAGGCTTGAGATTATCATTGAACATTCCAAGTCATATTATTGTGCTCAATCAAAGATCTTTGAGGCACAGGTGCTCTCAAGTTCCATACGCCTACTTCTGCACCCTGCAACACCCCTCTCCCAACTGTCTACAATGAAAATACATGTCCTAACCAGTTTTTTTTTTTGGCTTTTTGGCTTTTTGGTGCCAAATTGCGCTCGAAAAAATAGTTTGGCTAAAAAATGCAAAAAAAAATTGGATGAAATTGCCAAACAACTTTGAATTTTGTTAAAATCTTCGATGAAATTGTCAGATTGTGGATGAAAACCATAGTATACATCCAATATGTGAATGAATGTTGTAATTTGGAGCACCACTATAACATTCAATGTCGCCATTGTAGTACTTTGTAAAAAATGAAAAAAAAAGCCTTGATCCTAACATTTAGACTGTAAGCTCTCACTTATATATAACGTCAATTTTGTTAACTTTGGCAATATTCCACAAACCAAAAACTGTGACAAATATCTTCACAAAGGTCTAATTTCAGGCCACAAACTAGAACAAGCATAGACATTAGTTTTTAGGCACGGCTTGAACTGCACTAAAGTAATGGAATATTGCCAATTTAACAAAATTGACGGTATCTATTCCAACGACAATATGCTTCAAAGTTGATTGTACAAACCTTTTAGCTTGGACTTTAATTTTGTGCGAGTCCCCGTCCGAGGTGCTTCCAAACCTGAAGTCTCCAGAAATTCGATTTGGCTTTCAAATCGCCTGGCAAGGCAATCATCCCACGGAGGTATTAACAAAAAGCTCAACAACAAAAAGCATGAGACATGGGCTGTATGGAGGATGTGTAGGGGATGGAAGGCAACAAAGCCCTATTCAAAGTACATTTAGAATTCTTTTATATGACCTCTAAATTGGCATTCTATAATATTTTTCACACTTGCCAAACTAATATCATTGATTGTAGTACACGTCACATAATTATTCAAACTATCTTATAATTTTTATAATTACCACTAAGCAATCCAATCAAAGAAGTCAACCCCGAGAGGACCTTCTCTTGTCAATTTTTGATTCCAAAGACCCTAGTGCACACATGGTTTGGCATGGCGATCCAAGTCTAATTAAAAAAACATTACATGCTCCATTATGTAGGGTATATGAATACCAATGTAACCTTGAATACAATTTCTTGTCCCCCATTCTCAAAAATACATTCTCCTTCATTGGATTGAAACTAGCTGCTATGATTAGTGTGGCCCTCGTGAGCACGATGAAGTTGAAATTGGGGATTATCTATTTGCAGAGTTTTCAAAGCAAGCCTGAAGGAAGCAGGTCAAGCAACCTATACTATCCTAGGTTTTCTACTCTATAGTTCAAACTAGCAAAAAATGTACCATAGATTTAGGGTTTAATTCAAGACAAAACCTTCAATTGCATTCAAACATACAACAGCTGCAAAAGCATCACGACATCAAAAATACAAATGCTTAATTGCTGCACTATCAAGGTTACGTTTCTCAATTCCAGCCTGGAGGAAAAACAATAAACGTGAAAAAAATAGACCTGCTCTCCGTTTGCATGGCATTGTGATACTCCTTGTGAGCCCTCAAGTGAAACTTTTGATCCTCAAAGGCCTCCTGCAACGCTTGCACTTCCTCCAAGAGGGATTCTTTGTCCCGATGAACGCCATAGTAAGGCATGCATTTCCTCTTTTGTGTGAGAGGGAGGTTGGGTCTGGAGATTCTGTTTTCTTTAATGGATTGGCATGAATCAGAATTAGGAACTTCGTCGTCCGAGTCGTCATCACTTGACAAATCTAGCGTAGAGTTTGCCTCCATGGCGGCACTTGAGATGTTGTAGCGAGTTTCTGATAGTGGGTTTGGGAATTATGTTCTGTATTGACGACATGTGCCAAGATCCATGTCAGACTCAGAATTGAAGTGTCTACATTACTTAAACTTGAGGGTATGAGCCACAAATCCAAAACCCTAAATGCCCTCTTTGTTTCCAAGGATGCTGTTTCCAACCAGACAAAATCTTCACGAGCATTTCCACCAACCTCAACCCTAACTTGATCATCAAGGTTGAGAATATCCATTTCATCCAAGCGCAATTTAAACAGCCGGATGCGAAGAAATCGCCCGTGGGGGTTTGCTAAGGACGAAAGGGCAATGTCTCTTAGTAGTGACTATTGGAGAGGTGAAAAGACTTTGGTCAGGAATGAAATTTTTTCTAACGTTAAACCCTAAACTCCATCCACATTGGATGGCATTTAGGATTTAACATTAGAAAGAGTCAAAGGTTTCAAATTTTCAGTGAATTAGGTGTTGAAGGAGAATATAAAGAACTTATGAGTATCCATCACAACACTCATTAATTAAGAGAGAAATTCTTAGGATCTTCAAAGGAGTGATTATAATGTTATACAATGGATAATATGACAACTAGCCAATGTATTCTTTAGCAAGGTGAAATCAATAACAATTTCTWCAATATGCAACCATTATGCTATAAGGAACACGAAACAAGTTGACTATGTTATATCCATAGCCAAAACACAATGGCTACATTCCTATAACGCAATATCATTGAGTCTTAGAGTATGTTGTATAGTTGCATTGTTGGAGAGTTTTACAGTTGAAAAAAACTTACTCTGTGTCCCCGTCACATTCTTGAAAAACCCGTTTAAATTACAAATTGGCCAATGTTTCTCAACTTGAACACTAATCATCACGCTTTGAGATTAGACTCATCTTCATATGCATAGAAATTAGATTGTTGAAAGGACTACTAACTGTAGTGGGAGCTCGAGAGGATGTACCATACTCAAACATGAGAGTGTACAAGCAAATTCAATGGTTCTTCTGTCGTGTATTTTGAAATCCAAGGGGAACTTATTTACGGAGCCTTGCTCTTTGATACCTCACCTTGTTTGTAAGCTTAGCGGGGGGAGGTATGCTATCAAGCATAATGTGATTAAATTCATCTTCATCCTTCATACAAAGGAAAACCATCTCACTTTGAGTAGAGGATTCAAAGAAAGTGGATTTGAAGGTGCCCATCACTACTAACCCTAACCCTCTAACTGAGCAGAACTTTTGTTCCCTCTATGACTTAGTAGAAGCTCTATAGCCTCCATCATGGAATGCATCTCATTCACACCCACTAAACCCTCAATTGACTGACTGCCGAAGGAAATGAAGAGAACCCATCCGAGAAAAGCATGCAGAAGACATAAAGTAGTATGCTCTAAAAGTGACCATCTTCTTGAAACCGCCCCTATAAATAGCTGTAGAATGGATATGAGGAAAGACCTATGATCACAAATAGCGGACTTGTAAATCTGAAATGTCCATCTCTGAAAGTTTTGAAGAGTTTCTTAGTCAATTGATGTCCATTGATGATAGAATAGGTGCCTATGCCCCAAATCTTTGAAAATTCATATGTAATTCAAAAATGCTTGGAAAAACATGAAACCACTTGGGTTAAGTTCCACATCCTTTTTTCTTTCTCTGAAAAATGAGCTAAAAATATATCTGTCCACGGAAACCTGCGAAAAAAGCGGTCCAGCCCTTAAATGGTCGCTTGAAGAGCAGTCTACCTTAATGGCGCATTGAAAAGAGACTTAGAGCAATATGCTCATTACAAGGTCTACCATAAAAGTACAAGAATATACACAAGGACATTCACGCCTACAGTGGATCCACAATCCCAACTGCGGCATGAAGAAAATTTTCTAAGTTCCGTGTGATTGCCATGATCCCAAWCTCAGTGCYCCMGGGATTCTCGACAAGAATCGCGTGCGTGGTTGCGGAGACACAACCCTAACACCTCTCAAACCTAAAACTTGATTCATCCCTGAATCTTAAACCCTAAACCCTAACTCAAGAGTACAATATTCACAGGTGGTCTAATGGCAAAGAATTGATCGGGGTGGAGAAGACAGAAAGCTACGATATGGATTTCCATCTTTGCCCGTTRGTAGGACGAGACCTCCATGGCGATGACCAGGACGACTCCTGCTGTTTTTGATGTTTGCTTTGGGTGTCGCCTTTGTTGGCTCTTCTCCACGGCGTGGCCCACGASGAACTGGAGTTTCGTCTTGATTTTTGCAATTTCTCCATCTGCCATAGACAGAGCGAAACCGACGATCACGTTAGCTCATGGATTTCAGAAAAATCTCTACGAAGGTAAGAGACCCTATTTGTGCCACTATACATTTCAAATGTTCAAATCTTATGATTGTTTGTTTGATTGATGGAGGGGTTGGCTCTACGCAGATTTACAGGGTCTTTTTTAGGTGTAACCTAAATTGCACTCTCAAATTGAACTCTCTTGCATGGGAGTACAACATCTGGGCTGGTTTCTGGCACAGGCCAATGTAGATTCTGAGTCTCTAATTCTTAACTATATTTTAGTGCAACAGATGTCTTGCATTCACCTATTTAGAATCTAATGCTTTGGCAGCACAATTAAGACTCCTGAGCCTCTATGATGGAGTGGGAGCCCTACCTGATTTCGGTACACACACTAAGAAGACAGAAGACAGCTAAAGAGAGACATGTGCATTGTAGTGGAAAGACATTTGCAACTGCCAAGGTTTCGGGTTTCGTACCAATTCCATCATGGTGGCGTGATTCCGTTCCAGCTCCGTGTACTTGATCCTCATGGTCGTGAGCTCCGTCTGCAACGCGCGAATCTCCATTTGATTCGTCGTGTGCAGCATCGCCTGCGAGTCAGTCGCATTGTCGTCCCGTATGAGCGGTGGTTGCGACTGGTGGACTCCGCCGTGGTCGGCGACGGCGCGACCCTCGTCGATCGACTGGTTGATTCCCGTGACGGCTTCTCGCAGCTTCAGCTGCTCSCCGAACAAAACCTGGACGACAATGCGGAGCGGAAGACGCTCGTTCTGCGCAGCGTGCATGCATGCYGCAACGGAGAATCGCTGGCTGTCCARRATCCGGCAGAGTTTCTTCTTCTCCAGTTCCGTCAAACCCGAGTGAATCTGGATCCGCAGGGTTACAATCAGCACGGCCATTCCAGCAGCAGGATRGAGAATTCCAGCATTGCTCAAGTAGATCCTAAGGCATCATGCTTACAAAGAATCGAGAATCCCAGCATAACTAACCTTGAGATAGGTGTCGATTGCTCGGTAAAGCCTATCGGCTGAGACTCTTGAGGCATCGGGCACAGCTTCAGCCAGAGACTGAAACTTCGCCAGCGGCAATTTGCTGTCGCGAGCAACTTCGGCGAGATAGGAATCCAGCAGCTTCGCCACCAACTTACAGCGCGTGCTCGGCTGCGCCTGCGCCTGCGCTTGCTTGGTGGCAGACCCGCCACTCATGAAGAGCGCTCCGAAGATCTTCTTGTTGAAAAACTTGTTGTTCTTCAGCCCCGGCCCCAACCCTTGCTCCTGGAATTCAACGTCCACACTCACCACGTCAACCAACACAGCCTCATGGGTTCCAGAGTGAGCACCTAAATTTATTTTTCCTACTGCAGTCATTTCTTCTTCGTGACTGTAAATGTCACCAGGCATTGATCCAGGGATATARTAAGATACATGTAAAGACATTCATTATCAATCATAGGTTTCACGAGAATTTCACAAATCTGGATCCATGGATACGTTACTCTATAATTTGGTTATATTTCGGAGGACCCCTGGCTAATAAAACGTTGCGTGGCAACCACCGCGCGATGCGTTACATGTGCCAGGTAGTCGGCTCAATTCACGGGATCCAGGAGGAGCACCACAATTGCTTTCTCATTTCAATCATCTCTTCTTCGTTACTCTTAAGTTTCACCAGGAAATCATCCTAGGGTACAATACGATGCATGTTCCCCGTGAAAGCCAATGCGGCTGGGCGGGGGCACAGAGCCCCTTCACATAACACAAAAAAAACGAATTACAAGTGGAGCTCCCTGGGGAGAGTAAACAACCAAAGTCTAAGACCCGAGTGAAAAAACACCGGGGACCACAGAGTTTCAAAAGCGGACAGAGTAGCAGCCCGCTTATCAACATTCAAAATTCTATACTTAATGTCCTGTTTAATAGCCATGCCCGTGTGAACCGTAGAGGTCCAGGCCGCTGTAATCACCCTCTTGACGCTAAAGTCAAGGGAACCATAACGCACATTGCACCTCTCAACCCAGGTGTGCCAAACAACAAAGGCAATACGATACGATACGATACGATGCATGTTGAAACACATTTTGTAAAAATCATCGAACGTCTGAAGATAATCACGGACACTCACAAGTCTGGACCCATGGAAAGTTATACTCAAGTTTCTATTACTTTTCTGAGGACCCCTGCTAACCAAATGTTGCGTGGTGCGTTACCTGTGCCAGGAAGTGATCCAGGAGCCTGCTCACGAGGTCGACGTCATACAGATACTCACTCGTATGACAAAACGACGGAATGAGCAAATCGCTCAAACTCGACTGATCCATCTGCATCCCCGCCTTCTTCTCCAACACCGCTCGACACCCCACCGAACACCCAAACATRTTCGCTCCTCGCAGCARCCTCAGSAGAAACCGACACCCCACCGCATCTCTCTCCTTCGGCACCAGTGTGACCATCCTCTCAATAATGACCCGATTCTTCTTCACATCTTGCAGCTTCATCGGCGCAGCTTCCGGAGAGGATTCATGCGTCGGGGAGTTCAGTCGACTAAACGCCGGCGTGCTCGGGGAGTTCATTTTGGGTGAATTCTCCGCCGACTGTTTGAACACGCCAGGCAACCATTTCTGTCCGTACAGCTCAAGTACACCCCCCATAAGCTTCGGGTGCATGAGGCTGCTTGCCATGGCGTTCATCACTTTCTCAAAGCAGTGGAGAGTCAGTGAAGAGACTTCCTCGTACCACCAAGTAGTGTGTTGGCCCGTCTTTGGGACGCAAGCTTTGCGAGCGATGGATTCGCTGCAACGTTGGATGATTTGGAGATGCTCAGCCCAGGGGAGGAGCGTCTCGCAGGAAGTGAGCACCAGCATGGATTCGTGCCAGGAGTTGAGGACGACGGAGTTGAGGTAAGCTTCGGCTTTGGAACTCACGTTGCCTTCCTCGAGTGTTTCAGTCATTTCGAGATACTCGGAGACGCAGCGGAGGCCAGCGACGTTGTGAGGGGTGAGCTCGACGTCGATGCCGTAGCACAACTTCGCAGCGAGGGCAAAGGAGGTTGCGCCGCCGGGAACTGAACCCAGGTTGATGCACGCGGTTTCGGAGTACGGGAACTTCGCGGCTAGGCGGTGCAGGAGCGCGCTGCGAGAGAGGATGGGGAGCTGCACACAGATTGGCTTCRACGTCAAAAAAACGGAAGAGACGCAACCAGTGCATGGTGAAATGCTCAGAACTCAAGCGGCAGACTCGAGCTGCAGAAACGCATGGCAAAACTGGAACCTCTAGCTGCGAAAGATGAAGCTCTTGTCTCTGGAACCTACCGTCTCTTCCGTTTTTTTGAAATCTACGCCCTTGGCTTTGAAATCTACTTAACTTATCATGAATATCAGGAGGAAATCCATCTCCAATGTTGGAAGCGAAGGCTCTCATGTTCAAAATGTAAATCTCTCAAGCTTCGAGTCAAGTTTGGAGTCAAAAGATCCCCTTYCACGGAGCCCTTTACGAAAAATTCAGGCGGTGCGAAAAAAATTCTGAGAACTACACTAACGCAAAATTGGGATATTTGACGTCCTAGCAAACACGCGAATGACTCAGGTCAAGCGTTGTGGCTTACGGATGATGCAAATACAGTGCGACAATTCCCATTGAAAAGAGAACAATTAAATTGTGGGTGTAGTGTGGGGAAGCAAACCTTGTGAAGATGGAAGCTAATCTCGTTGACTTCCACAAGCAAATCACTCGGCTTGTCGGTGGTAACAGTCCTGAAATCCAGGAGAACCCAATCCACAGTAAGGCAACATGCAMAAAGATAAAACACACACAGACGCGCGCGCGCGCACAGTGACGAAACAGGATACTTCCCGATGCAGCAATGTAGAATGTAGCAAATTCCGTAGCCTTGATACGAGAAAATCCTGTTATCAGTACCATGTTTTGCTGTTGATAGGCTCGAAGCACGCCACTTCCCCCTCRAAGTCACTCGAAATCCGCACCGCTTCCCCCACGAGATGGTTAATGATCCGGTTGAGATGTTGCGCGTGAGGCTCCTCGCAGCTGGTGATGGAGCTCGTTTCCGTGGAGTCCCKGGGCGACAACACCGTCGTGGGACTGGCGGACAGCGTCTCCGGCTGATGAGTCGACGACCTGTTCTTCCACCGCCTCTTGGAGAAGCTGGGCAGCCTGCTGGAATGGTGATCCCCACCATGACGACTCACCCACGACGACATCCTGAAATTCTCGAAAATTCTCAAACTGTTTTCCTTCTGCTACCTGTTCACTTTTACAACTACGAAACCTTCAAATTCTCAAATCAAGCCGCGCCTCCCCACCCCAGTGACCGAGTTCGGGGCTCACAGGAAGCATACTCTGCTGCACCGATAAAAATAGCCGACGAGATAATGTGAGCATGCAGAGCCTAGCTACAGTGGTGCTCAGAATCCAACSGAGTGGAGCRGCATTGGGACCAAACGAACACAATGGCTGTTCCGGTAACTCCGGGGTTGCCAATCCTCCTGCAAAATGGGCTGGGACTTAGGAGGAATCCTTCGGCGGATTACAGTATTATCAAAAAGAAAAGGTGAAGTCACGGCTTCTTCTAGTCCGGTGGAGAGGTACAGTTCAGCCTCTCCAGCGGATGAGACAAGCTGGTACTAATCAAGTCGATGGCTACTACTGTAATGATCGCGGAAGTATTTCAGGGCCGCCTTTTGCTAAAACGGGACATCGGCTGGGCCTTCTTTATCATGAGTTTCTGCTCTCCGGTAGTCCGGTTCCGACTTCCGAGCAACGGAGTCGTCACGGACCCCACCAGCTGGAAAAAATTTCAAACGATAACGGTGGCATTAAATTGCTCTCATTTCCATGTGCATTCAATCCGTCGAGTTGTTGAGGTAAAAATGTCCCACTGGGCGGGGAGCAATATCCGTCTGTGTGAGTCCTATATCAACCTGCCAAAATGGGAAGCAGGTCTACGCATTTGTGGGAGCTATGGGAGCTGTGGGAGCTGTGGGGCATATGAAATTCTCTACGAAGGACCTGTAATAAACTCCATCGACGGAATTGAATGTGAGGAATCGTTCAGGAACATGATGCAACTTAACCTTTAATTTTATAGCGAAGTGAGGATTCATTGTTCACGTGTGTCAGAAAGAAGAATGTGGATCGTGTATGGTGGATAATAAGTGGCGTCTACATACATGCGGTCGCCATTGCCTTCCTTAATTCCTCTTCCTTCTGATGAGTAAGAGGGTTTAATGTATCCTTACTGATTGCCCCTAAACCCTAAGCCCTAAACCCTAAACCCCTAAATACAGAAAAACAGAAACAGAGCACCATACTTCGCAACATGCGGTAATGAATGCAGGAGCGGCATAATTCAGTTCTTCCTCCTAGAGTGGTTTTTTTTACTACAGCAGCATCTGTGACCAAAATTGTACTCCGGAGTAACTTGTAAACGGCACAACCACATGTTTTAAAGAGAAGCGTCCCAACAGTGTTGCTACAGTAGAACCTCTCTAACCCAATAGGTTTGGGACCAATCTGGCATATTGACTTACAAACGTTTATTAGCTTACAGAGGGTCAAATGTAACCCGGGGATTGGCCGGGCCTGCCCTTATTTCTTTCCCCATGGCACACACGGCAAAGCAAAACAGTTGACCATCCAAGGGCAAATGGAGAGTCTTGGGCGTGGCTCGGTATGGGTTGATTTTGTCTTTTTCACATATTTTGAGACACTCTAAAGACATTTAATGCTTCTCCGTTCTTCGTGCAAAAGAGGTGGAGATGACTTGGTTCCCGTGTCTTGAGGCGGAGTTGCGGTGGGGTGCTTGTCCAAAAAGGAAAGTTTGGCTCACTTTGTGGACATGCCAAGTGAGCTCAGTCTGGCCCTTTGAGCCGGGTGTGTAGTGGGGATGCTCTAATGTGGTTCAGTCTGGGACCGGTCTAACACATTGGCTTGCAAAGGTTTATTGACTTATAGAGGAACAACTTAGAAAAATTCGACTGTAATTCCATGTCTTCATCAAATTCAAAGTAATTAAATCTCAGAATCAATGAATTCCGAAAAAATTTCAGCAAAATCAAAGCGAATGGAATCCAGCTCTGACTCTGAACAGATTTCGCTTTGAATGAACCCACTTGGACTGATCTTCATTTCAGTATCTCTACTGGTGGTGAGAATGCGGCCACAAGTGCACAACATCTTTTTCTTTGTGTTGAATTTCAGAAAGCAATAGATCGACAAGAGAAAAAAATTCGAAAGGTGGATGGCATGCACAATTGACATGAGGAAAAGTGTAAATATCTTCTCTTTTATTTTAATACGGAGTTAGTATTGTTCACTTTCTTTTCCTTCACTGGCAATCAAGAACTACAGTAGGTATCATCAATGTTACTGATGATACTGTGATCATCAGGGCATCAAGCAGCCCTGTCCCTCCCACCACCACACAAAAAAAGAAAAAAAAGAAAAAAAAGAAAAAAGAAAAAAGAAAAAAGAAAAAATATGATTCGCCCAATCCAAACCGAAACCAAAAAGAACTTTGATACGAACACTATATATGGAATGTATACAATTATCTAATATGGAATACTAATACGGTATGGTATATGGAGGACAATGCTATAATGATGACGTATGGATATAGATACAGATACATCTATGATGTTATCCCTTATTGATTGCAGTTCAAAAACTTCATAAAAAAATATAAATATGGGGGTAATCCTATAATTTCATGAGCAATGTACTCCCTCTTTCCCACAAAAACTGTCCAAATCAAGCAAATTTTTTGTCCCACTAAAAAACTCCGTTTTTTAATTTGGATCGTTTGAGTAAGTTTTTGTTGTACTGAACAACCTTGTGGGGGCAAGTGAAACAATCATTGGAAGCATTATTTTGCCCTGGCAACCTTATGCTTGCCCACATGAAACACTTCGTACTAATTGCTTCCTTAGACAGTAGTATTAACGGTGCATTTAGTGACCGCATTTAGTGACCACTTGGGTGCTATGAAAATTTGTCCATAAAGTGAGCCAAGTTGTTTTTTGTGGTTGGGGGACATATTTTTAAAATCCCATTGTTACCACCCTTTAAAATATTTAGAATAATAGAGCTAGTAGCATTCACAAACTATGCTCAAATGTCATACTTTTCACATGGATTTGGGCGCCCATGGTACTGCTTGAAGGTTTTCATAGGTCTATAATTTCTTCACCCCGTTGGCTCTAAGTTCTTGCGAGGTAGGATTGGTGTAAAGGTTAGGGAGTAACTTGCAAACTTAATCTTGGTCAATTTAATCTTGATTAATTCCATTAGTGTGCTCCACCCTAATAACTTGTGCTAAGTTTTAGRATTATGTGAATTTGATAGGCACACTAATATGGTAGTTTGTAGTATTTTAGTGTGACCCACACTACTTTGAAATACTCTCAGAAATATTGTGGACCAAAATTGTTTTTGAGGGAAATTTTTTAAGAAAATTATGAAATCCATCTAAAATTTGTCTACTCCCATAGTCTCACTAAAAGCTTCCTAATAATTCTGATTTACAATCTTTTGGAGGAAGAATTTGGGAATCTTTTAGTGGGCGGCATAGGGAGTATTTATCTACACGGGGAAATTTTTTCTTGAACTTTCCCCAGGCCGCAGATAGATTGAAGTGCTGAACAGCTGAAGTGATCAAAAGTGGGTGATCATCTTGTTAAGCTCCATTCAGTTGCCGATTTTGTTTCTTTATTTGTAACAAATGGCGGACTTCAATTGCGGATTGAATCACTGAATTTATTGAAAATAAAGCATTTTCCTTTGCACTTCAATTGCACCCATTCAATCTTGTGTACAAAGGTTGGTGTAAGGTAGAACCACCCATTTCCAATCAAGGTCCAATAACCAACCTATAGATTGATGTATTTCTATCCAAGGCTAGAATGTGTTTTTTTCCTCCTTTTCAAAGTTAAGACTAAAAGTTTGTAACACATGTCTCAACTTAGTGTGCAAGAAAATATGAAGCAGTGAGTGGAAAAGTAGTTTTTTGAGTGATTGGAATTGAAAGAGTCTAGAGATTGGCAATTGGTCCGGCGCACTTTTGGCCTTTGAAAATTCATAACAATTTCAATTCAAGCGATAAAACTACCAAATTTTTTGCAATCCCCGTCATTTCTATCATAATGATTGCACCTTTGAAAATATATTTTGTGTGATGCACTACACCAAATGATGGCTAGAATTGCTTAAGTGACATTAGAGAAAATTTGGACTCTCCAAAAGGCTGCCAGCCTTTGACAAGCCACTCTATATCCAAAGCCCTAGTGAGCTAGAAAAAGGACAGCACTTCTGATGCAAAATGCGTTTCAATCATCTTGTAAGAATATCTTGACTGTCACACAATTTCTACAACTTTCCTCCAAGAGAACATAAGTGCTCGTTTACCAATGCTCTGATATTTGGTTGCTTTATTACAATGATGACATGTGGCCACAACAATAGGGGAAAAATTCTTGTCCTTGCAAAATAAAAAGAAACCAAGGTCCCTTTAGGCACTTCTTGGCGGCCTTCTAGAGAGTCCAAATTTCCTTTAATGTTGGTTTTGGATGGTTCTACTTTAGATCCCTCTCCTACATCCTCTCTCTCACGGAGTGACTCTCCGAACGAATGTCTGGGAAAAACCGGCGGCTAGTTCAAAGTTAGCCAGTGGGATTGGAAAAAAACCCGCTTGTAATTCTTAAACATTGGCAAAAAAACCTCGTGAAAAATCAATAAAATTTCTATTTTGAGTTAAAAATAGAGAAAATAACCGGACTCAATACTTGAAAAACCAGTTCAAATTTGAAATTGAAGGAAAACAACTGGTAATACTCAAAAAAACTTCCCGAACGCTGCTCCGAACTACTGTACTGCATCCGTCCCAACTAAATTCAGAAATGTACGCRCTGCAGTAACTTACTCTGATCTTTATCATGTCCCTACAAAACATGAGACCGCATTGAATGGTACCAAGCCTCGAAGCCCCAAATTGGCCTCCTCACTCCTCCTCAGCAGCTTTCTCACCTACTGTACAGTACAGTACTGTACACAAATCACAAATGGCGGGGGACTGCCATAAAAATAAATATTGAGTAAATTTACTGTAGGAAATGGCGGATCCCAGTGACGGACGCCGTGAAGTCGTAATGTGAAATTGTGAATGCGGCGTTGCGGATCACGCGAGAATCATATTCGTAGCCACCATTGGCTCACACATTCCTTGGCCCAGAGCATCCGGAGCTTCCCTTAATTAGATTACCTCTCTCATTGACAAGAGTTGTTGCAGACAGCGAGTGTGTGATTAGTGCGTGGTTTCCCCTGTTTTCTATTTTCTATTTTGGATTTTTCGGCACACGAGTCGGAGAGGATGCAATTTTCAGGCTGTTTATTAATGCTGGGCCACAAGCGCAAATTTTTCCTCAATTGGGACTGACGGACGGAATTCAACGACTCCACCCAATTCGAGAAAGAAAGAGTGGATGCTATTACCGGCCGGGGTGAACTGACCCCTTGAACTGACCCTTTGCTCGATCATTCGGGAAAATCTGAAATTCTTTATTTTCCACACATGATACAATTTGCAACTTCTGTATTCATACTTGCAATCAGAGGTCCCCAATTATCGAGGAGAGGTAAATTAATCAAACCCAAAATAGGTTCTTTTCTATTTTACTTGAAGCCCTGGAATGAAGTCGGACTTGGAATGGCGGAGTAACAGGGGAAATTCACCCCGTCCTTATTATTATCGCTTCAACTCACTTTTGCTGTGCACATGCTTCTGGATTGTTGCTGCTGCGGTGCACCTTCGAGCCCATTCGGAACCATCGGAGGGGAAGGGACGGATCGYCATCTRAATATCTCTTGAACGGAGTATTATTACCACTGTACTGTAAGTGAGTGCATTCAATTTCTCATTCTATAATTGACCCAAACAACGACCCGGCCGATCGAAGAAGAAGACGGACAAGACGGGAGACGCCGCGGATCAGTCCGTTGCCATGTGCGCACTGCGCAGCGCAGGGCATTCCAGCGGAGTCCGGCACTCCGGCATGGAGCACAAGCAGCAATGCTGATAACTTACCATGCGACTGTGGATTAGGCTAAGCTCAGCTTAGCCTAAATTAAGTGAAGACCTGTCTGCTCTGGAAGATAGCAATTAGGTGGGTGAGTGGCTGATTTGGGTGAAAGCCATTAATAAATTATGATCAGTCCATAACATTCTTAACCGGGTGGTGTACCTCCCCCAGGTGGAGGTATAATCCTCTGCTATATACCTAGGGGAGGATTTTAGTTATAATAGAAGTAATTTCATAGGTTGGCCTCCTTGTGAGAGAGTGGTCTATGAGATTGGAGTGTCCTGATTGGTTGTTGAGGGAACAAAAGGGACCCCAGTGAAGGTTAAGAATGTTACTGTCCGGGGGTGACCGAATGGACAGTAATATCTTACTTACAGGAGAGCATAGTTTGGCCGGGCCAGGGCGAACTGGCTGGGGTGAACTGACCCCCCTAGCTCGGCCAGTTCTCGGGAAAACCTTGAAATTGTTTATTTTCCACGTATGATAGAATTTGCAAATTTAGAATTCTTATTTGCAATCAGAGGCCCCAAATCATTACCATGGAGAGATGTACATGATAAATTATTCAAGCCCCAAATAGGGAGCTTTTTATTTTATTTGCACATCTAGAATTAATTGGAGTGGCCAAGGGAGGGGGCTAGTCCACCCGGATGGTGAACTAACCCCCTTATTGCCCCTTTTTTTTATCCCTAGAGAGAACACTGGATTTCTTATATTTTCCAAATCTGATAAAATTTGCAATTTCTGAATTTATATTTGCAATCAGAGACTCCAAATTAACTAGGACACGTGATGAAACACAAAATTGACCAAAATAGGGGGCAATTTTTTCATTTACCTTCTGAAGTGGGCAATAAGGGGGTCACTTCCTCCTAGATGTCTGGCCGCCGTTAAATGTCAATTGAAGACCTTGAAATCCATTTTCAACTCTAGATCTTAAGAGCATCTCCACCGGGACACGCCACACTACCTGGGCAAGCAGTTTAGTCTTGGATTTGGCGTGCCCGAAGGTTGGAAGGCAACCCAACAATTGGTTTGGACCACGGTATTGGCAAAGAGGGAAAGTTTCAAAGAAAATGTGTCCGGATATTAAGTTGCAATCCAAAAATTGGCTGACTTCCTTAAGCCAATTTTAATTGAAAGTTCAAGCAACTTGTTAGATTATTGCTACTATAACCTTGGGATCCGTACTTTTCTTGAGTGTAGGTGGTGGTACCATGGATTTTCAAGTGGGGCCTATTGTCAGACTACTACACATCCAAAAGGCTTTGGCGTGTCATTTTTAAGTGAAACGGTGGAGATGCTCTAAATATCTCCCTACCAGAACCTCATTCCCCTTGTTCAATGTATTTTTTTCCTTATCAATAAAATTGGCCCATTTTAAATAAAAAATAAAAAAAATACACAAAACTCTAGACTCCAAATCAACCTTGGAACTATACACTACACATATAAGGGCCTTCGGTCATGCTCCACTACACTAATAATAGTATTTAGTGTTGGCAACACTAATTACAAAGCACAACACTAAATGTCAACAACCATGTTAATGTTTCAACACTAAATGTCAACATAGATCCGTGTTAAACTACATGTTGTCATGTCCCGATCCCAAGTGCTTTGTCATGATGCTAAGGGATTGCTAAGATTGTGATGATGGATGGGTGAACAACTCAAATGAGAAGGTCTAGTAGATATCAAAATTGGGTGATAGACGGCATTGGTTATTTGGTCACAACTAAATCAAGTGACTTGCTTGATAAAATATTTTCATTTCCACATGCTCATGAGTCAAGTTACTTACTCTATAGAAATATGTGGCATGGCTATGTGATGTGGAAATCTCCCATGCAATAGAATATTCTTTTAACCCCTAAAGATTTTTAACTTTGATTTCACCAAAAATGCTTCCAAATTGCCATTTTTAGTACAACTAACACATTTTCGAAAAAAAAACTTTTTTTTGACACATATAACCATAGGATCTTGTAGTCAACTGACTTAAGAACATGTAAAAATTTCAGAAATTTCCACTGTGTGGATTGCAAGATATAAGCATTCAAATAATCAAATTCAATGAAATTATTTTTTTGGCCCTGCCAAAAACAAGGCAGTTGCACTTCAAAAGCTCACTTTTCCATGAAAAAATGTCCAAAATGATGGTACTTCTGTGAAATATTTTTCCTAGAAAAGTTGTCTATAGGCTTAAAAAATTTCAAATCAATTGGAATTGTGCAACATATAGGAAAAAAATAGTAAGTTGACAATAGTAGATTGAGAATGGCTCAAAATACTAAATTGTTAAGAATTTAAATATGGAATTGAAGAATGCCAATCCAAATGGTTGCAATGTTGTAATAAACAATATACATCCTGCGATTTAATTTTTTTCCAAAAATATTGAAAATTGAGTAAGATATAGGACTTTAAAGTTTATTTTAGAGTAGACAATCCATAACTGCCTGTAAACCAAAATTCCTCATAACTTTTAACTCATTGATCAAAATGGAATGATTCAAAGCTTTAGAGAGAGAGAGAGAATCAATCTCAAATTTTTGTTTCTCAAAAAAATGATTTTTTCTAATCTGCCCAAACTGCCCATTTATGAAAAATAACAAATTAGGCCATAACTCTTCACTCATATTTCCAAATGTCATGAAACTTAGTGCACATGAAAGATATTCCTTGTCTCCCCTTTCTATTAAAGTTTGCGCCAAAAATATGGAAATCCCCAGTTACATGTACCTGCCCAAAATTTCTATGTAGCCAAAGAACGCATGTTGGTCGTTTAGGGGTTAAAAGCCATTTTATTAAATTCCTAAACTCARTTTATTAGGCTTACTGAGGTAGCCTAGCATGTCACTTGACTTCAAAACTCATTGCTTATAAATGACTTTCAAGTTCCAAGGTTGATTAGTATATATAGAAATGAAGAATGGACCTAGTGGTCTACAAATTGGATCATTTGGGGCATATAGTATCACAATGTCGCATTCTTTGGTGCATTCAAACCTCCTTTCACTTTCAGTTCCAACAAAAAACTTTGAAACATTGAAACATAGGCCCAATAGCAAAGAGTGGGGTGACCACCTTTAAATTTTGAAAGTTGTTGCTGCCTCCAAGGGGGACTCCATGCCGTTTACTTACAGTGGGGTGACCACCTTTAAATTATGAAAGTTGTGGCTGCCTCCAAGGGGGACTCCATGCAGCTTCCTTTGTATTAAGTTGGATTCTTTTTCTCTCTATTAATCAGTTACTCAACTGCCAGCTAACCCTGCCAAAAATGAGCCCAGTTATTTCAAATCCATTCCAACAAAATTTACTCCAAAAATGATAATATTTTGCTTGTTACCCAATTTTGAAGGAATTTTGAAATTTCCCTTTCAAAATTTATAAAAAAAGTATCGGTGATAGCATTGATGAATCTAACTATATGAATGGCATCTACAACTCTAAGTATAAACCTCTTTTTTTGTATATCAATTCCAAATTATGCTTCCAAATAGCACTTTATAATGATTTTTCTCAAGTCGTTAATTTTGGAGATGAATTAGGACGCTCGAGGGTTAAGAGAGGCCGTGGAGGCCTCCAAGCGTCACGGACATATAAAAAATTTCCTTGCAAAGGATTTCCAACAGAACTGTCATTAAGGGAGAGGCACCCAATGCCGTCCGTGCACCCAATGTCGTCACATTCTAGTGATTCTACAGAGCATAATCATTTCAGACTATAAATGTAGGTAGGCAGTACATAGCTTATTTCTTTGACCTAAAATAATAAGCAGTCTACAGTCCGGCTACATTTACCTTCTAGAATGAATGCATGACCTAGAAAGGGACTGCATTGGGTACATTGACGCCATTGAGTGCCTCTCCCTTAATTGCTCACATCTCACACGGAGGGCAGGCATTCCATGCTCTCCTGCGGATGCAACGTTAAGAAGCAGAGATGGTTTTGGAGAATCTTGGCAACGGGAAGGAAGGGAATAATAGCCACACAGGAGAAATCCAGTAAGAAAATTGGACAATATATCCTTTAATTTATGACCTAATTCCATACAAAGTGTATCCTCCTGTGTTCTATTCTATCATCATTGGACATCAATTGACTAAGAAACTCTTCAAAACTTTCAGAGATGGACATTTCAGATTTACAAGTCCTGTGCAATTTCTCCTCGTCGTGACACAGCACACTTTCGCCCATGAATCTTTCAATTTTCCAAATTGTTTTGAAATCGAACACGTACGGGTTTAAGGTAGGCATCGTCAAAGCGCCACAAATTGTTGATGTGCCTAGTCACTATTATAAGGCTGGTCATATTTTCATGTTGTCTTGTTGGCAAGTGAAAGGAAGCTCCAATGCACCAAAGAATGCAACATTTGGATACAATATGCAAAAGTTATGAAGGGTCAAAGTTTGATTCTAAAAGCGTTTCTTCCACATAGGTACATAACTGAATTTGGAGATGTACAGAGTGTGAAGATAGCGCTTTTAGTTTAGTGGCGCTTTTGGGTTACCTACCTTACACCTTACACTGAGGGCTTGAATCGCGATCTCACATGGTTAGTAGAGGCTTACCGCGGTGTAGTACTTGTTGGTGGTGTCCACCAATCCCACTGTCAAGGTGCCRTCCACCACGTACAGAATCTCTGTGCCGCGAGGATGGGTGTGGGGTGGGTTGATTCCTCCAGGCTGGTACCTGAAAAGCGCCACGGACACTCCGAGCCCCGTGAGCACGGGCGCGGAGTCCGAGGTGATGCGCACCGCGTTGAACATGGCTGGTGGCACCACTGTGGAGCCGTTGCGCAGAATCGTGGAGGTGAAGTAGTCGCCGGTGACGGAGGATTTGTTCACGCCCTCGGGGATGAAGAAGTCGGTGGTGAGCTCCGGGTCGGAGGCTTGCACTGTCGCGGCCAGCGCGAGGAAGGACATAGCCAACAAGAAACGGAGCGCCATGATTTGGGTTGCTAGCTAGAAATCCTCAATGAAATGATCGATATCTGCGTACAGGAAAAGCACAACTTGTGTTAGATTACGTGACAGTTGTGAAGGTCTCAGTAACCTCATTTCGGAGTGAGCAATAAATATAAAATTCTCAAGAATTGTTGAGATTTGATATCCAATTCTGCATACCGTGACAACTAAATACCTTGTTCAACTGCAACAGGCTTGAAAACATTGATAAAATGACGAGAGACCTAGCCACAATCGAATTGTCTAACGAACAGAGTCGTTACCGACAATTCGGAACTGAGTGAAAACTGAAGGAATTCATTCAAATTCCTCGAGGGTCGTCCACAAAGGCAAAATTTCAATTCGACTACAGGTGTTATAAGAAGGCATAGACGTCAGAGGGGAAAGTAAGACCACAGGAGATTTGGACTTGTATGGATTGCTCTGTTTTCAAATAATCAGGAAATTTGCACGAATTCTCCAGTAGATCTCGCTTTCCCCGTGTGCATAACATTCCTGAGAATCCTATCGTTCATGACTGCTGCACCTATCTCAAGTTACACAGAATGCGTGCTGGTGATTCTAGACTGCGCAACTGGAGCGTACAGCTGCTTAGAATGACAAAACTCTACCGACACTCCTACGGAGCGCGTCAGAGCCACAAAACAGTGTCGTTCTAGCGCTTTATAACTATATTGGTTTTATAAACATGATTTCAATGTAATTCCGAGCGAAGTTCTCAGCTGCTCTCTCCATGCCCCACGAGCATACATCCCCTCTAACGTCAGTGCTGAATATCAATCTGTACCACACGAAGAAGAACCATCACTCTCCTGTCAAGAAAATTAAATGAACATTCAATTTGTAGGAAAAAGAATCACCGATGATGAATGCAACCAAACTCGAAATTCGAAAGCCAGTGCCARTCTATCTCAGCCGTCAACACCTGGCCATGCCCAGACACGTCCAACTACACTAGTGTCAGAAGCTCGCAGCAAAGTACAAAGCAAGTGCTTGCAAGAAATCAAACGCCAGCGTGCACGAGCTTCAAGAAAAMCTGACAACCCATGAATCTGCATCAACGAAAGAAAAGAACGCAAGTTCTAGAACGTAAGTACCTACAATACGTAGGTCGATTGGGAAGACGCCCGTACGACACACCTTCAATTCAGGAGCTGCTCCTGCCCGGAGTAGTAAAGTACTAGAAACGCAATGTGTCGTACAGATGGACGGCACTGGAGATCGATGCCAGTAGACAATTATATAATGAGGATCGACGCGTTCACCGCAAGGGCCGCGCAAGGGACCCACATGCTAGTAGTGGATATGCACTGCTGTAATCTAGTGCTCATTGCTTGCCTGCCGTGATCGATTAATTTGTGCTCATTGCTTGCCTGATCGATTACCGAGGGATTGACGTTCACTGGAACGTTGGTTTCGAAGTGCTTCCAGTTTGACTGGTACGAATTCATCTGGAGTGGAAGTTCGATGGTGGGGGGTATCGTCGAATTTCGATCCAAGCGTTGATCGAGTTTTCAGGTGATCATGAAGATTCGTGTACGTACTCATGGATTGCTGTACGTAGCTAAACTCCTTGAAACAATTTTCAGTAAATTTTTGTAGGAAGGAAAAAGGAATTGGCATGTGACCAAGTTGTTTCATAATTTTTGGACCTTTGAGGAATTAGTTACAAATTTTTGAAGTTGTAATGGAGTGGTCACTAAAAGCGACCACCTCCTGAAATGTATACCGCTGGTATATTGAAGAAAACAAAATGTACCTCTGTATCATGATCACTTTTAGAGCATGGGCACTTTTAGTGAGTTATATTACTTTGGCAAATGCCCATTGGCCATAATCGAAACCTGCTTAACCTTGGAAGGACGCAAGGGGTCTTTGTGGAAATCATCATCCATCCATAGCTTTATGACAAGTTGTTTGTTATGTCAGCTCTGTCTAAAGGATTTGAGTTTCCTAATCCTATCTACAGCCACGTTCACATTGTACACTGAAGTTAGGATTGGAGTGGAGATGTGAGGTCCAACTAATGAATGAATTAGCCTATGACAGAGCTTCACGGTTACACTGTTCTTGTTTGTTTTGTTTTGATTGTTATGTTGAGCTCTCTTCGACCGTGCGTCCCCGGTGGTGTTCTTCATGGTACCATTGAAAAGCCCTAGGCAAGGAGGGGTGCACGGCTTTGTTTCGTGCCATTTGGACCTATGGTGTGAGAGTTATTGAATTTAAATGTTTTATGAAAAAAAATTAGAAAATTACTTTGACTTTGACTTTGGCAACAGCACAAGGCACGCTAGTCATTTCTAAAACCATGAGAACAATTGGTTTGAAAAAAATAATTCATATGAAGTCAAAGTATTGTAGAACATCTCCATTTTCCACCCCTGATTCAAAGGATAAATAGTTGAATTTTTATCCTACAGAGGGGAATGCCTTGTCATTTATTAAAGACTAAATGTCCGCTGGTTTCCTTTCTGGATTAAAAGGTAAGCTAATGTTTGCACTTAATCCTTGAAGGAAGAACCCTAGTGACTGTGAAATCATCCATTTTGATATCGTGGGAATCACTGGTTCCAAAAAATCCAAAAGCTCTCATTGGAAGTAAAACTATAGAATGTAGACAATCTCCCTTTCCACACAAAATTTCAAGGATGAATAGTTGCACTTTTGTCCCACATAGAAAGATTCTCTATCATGTAACTAACACCAAACGTTCGTGCCGATGTTCAAGAGTTGAAGGTGTTAAAAGAATATTGTTATTGAAAGAGTATTGTTATTGAGGGTCTTACAAACAAATAGAGATGTACTGATGGTTCAGACTAGTTAAATTTTGGCGAAGGCTACACTAATTTGTCCTAATATCTATTGAGGGATTCAGAATGAATTTACATATGGTTGTAACTTGTTAGAAGGGAAGAATATTTGTATGTGGTTGTCTAGTAAATTGATATGGCGTAAATTGATGTAAYTAGTGACACTATAATCTTCATTTGTAATTGCAGCATTTCCTCTAAGGCTTGGTCYATGTGTTGCAAGTTCCATAGTAGCTCTACCTTGGTTTGGTATGTTTAGCATTTGCCTTGTGTATGCAAATGACGTTTGGTGGATTTTCATGAACGTTCTTGCGCTCTTGCATTCCCAGATTTGGATATTTGAGAAATTATTTCAAGTTTTGATTTGTTGTTGATGAGCAATGATGGTGAGAACATAAGGTTGCTTTCAASACTTCGATTGCAAAAAGTACATTGTTGTGAAAACAAGTTGTTAATCCATTTTTAACTAATTATGAATAAATAGACAAACTATAGACAAATTTGTTTTTTTAATGACTCCAAATTAAGCCCCAAAGCAATGTAGAAAACATTAAAATTAAAAATTTGAAAATTTGAAAATACTAAACATACTTGAATGCAAGCAAAATCAAAGTCATTCATTGTGAACTTATGTCTAAAGGTATTGGCAWCTTGCCAACACATTTAATAAATGGCATGCCATCTTTACACTGTAGTAGGTACAAGATAAATAAAAAACTAAATTGATGATGGTTCTAAGGTGGAATTGAAGCACACCAATTATAACAATGAGATTATTCTAGAAAGATAACTAAACCATGTGCAACATTGATACATTTGAGTTTGTAAATGGATCCAATTCATTCTATTTTTAAAAATTTGCTAAAATTGCTTGCAAGATAAGAAGCTTTGTAACTTTTACATCACCTATTCAAATTAACCAAATCAAATATCTCCACATAATAAAAAAAATAATCTATTAAAAATTTGAAAATTTTAGTTTATTTTAATTTTTTAAATTTTAGTTTATTTTAATTTTTTAAATTTTAGTTTTATTTTTTTTACTATCCACTCTCACCTGTTTTGAGCTTATTATGTCATAATTATTTCTCCTAGGCGCCAATTGAAATAAAAATTACATTCCCGAAAAGATAATAAATTTTCCTATTTCGATAAATAATTTCTAAAAATCTTACCAACTTGTGTTTTTATGTCAACAATAATATCAACATAATGCATGGCATAACTTTTTGAAACCTAGACAAGGTACAATCTGCAAATGTTACTTATGTATAAGGTAAGACAACCCATTGCGGTTATTTCTTCCAATGTGATCACCTATGAAGTAGCCCCTTTGCCTTTTTTTTTTTTAGTTTTGTGAGATCTGAGCCACAATCAGTTTTTAGTTTTTTTTAGTTTTGTCTTACATGGTAGTGATGGAGTGATTAGTGACCACATAAGGCACTTCCAACTTTTCAGTGTGAAATTCTTTACATGGATTGACTTTTTAGGCATTCCATGTTAGAAAATATTGTGATTGCATTAGGTAGTGAGATGACCATCATGGATTCAGATTTTGTTGGCTATGAAGTGGTCTACAGACCTTGTTGGGCCATGGAAAACTAAACACTTCAAAAATTCCTAGCAAATCCATACTTTATCGAAAAAATATAATTTCAATTGCACTTGTAGTTTCTCACACTTGTTGTTTCTCACACTTGTCTTTGAGTGGAGAAAAAATTGAAAAATTTCAACAGTAGCGTGAGGCCAAACTCCAAATTCTGACCACAATGGGCTCCCTTACCTTATTAAGTAGGCATATGTTCCATGTGGATTAGTGAAGGTCACAACCTTTGTCTATTGCAAAGATCAAGTCGATCATGTTGGCATCTGGTGGTTGTGGTCCACCCTCATCATTGGCATGATGGTGGCATGTCGAGGCTGGGAGCCATTTCCCCGTTTGCTATGGAGATGCTTGTTAGTTAGTACTAGTAGCATTGTAGGCAAGTGTTTTTATTAATCAAGATTTGTAAGTTTTAATTATGAAGGCCTTTTGAGACCCCCAATTATTCTCAATGTTTTTTGAAAACTTCACATTGAATGAAAATTGACTTTAGACAAAATGAAYGCTATAAATAAGCAACACTTGACATTAAAGATTCAAGTTAAATAAACTAAAATTGAAAATTTTGAAAAAATTAACCCCTAAAGGACTAAGGCCTTTTTTCTACAAAACATACACTCAAAACTGCCATTTTTATAGCAAAGAGTCAAAACATTTGAAAATTGTTTTTTTTGCACATCTAACCATAGGATCTTACACCTAACTACTCTGAGAATATGTGGTAAATATTTTAGAAATTTTGATTGCACAAATTGCAAGATACATGCGTTTAAAGTGAAAAAAACAAGTTTTTCAACACATTGCACGACTAGATTATTTGACTTAGAACCTTCTTAACTTTAATTTTTTGCACTACAGAGTATTGAGCTTCAAATCTTTACGGTGGAGAATTGAGTTGAGAGTCTAGGAAAAAGTTATAAAAATAAAAAAGCATAAATTTTAGTCTTTAAAAATTTGTTAAGTAGAAGTAGGTACAAGATAGAAGAAAAATCTAAATTATTAATATCTTCAAGATGGAATTGAAACGCACTAATTCCAATGGTGAGATTGATCTAGCAAGCAAAATAAACTGCATGTGGAACTTGTTTTTATTTTAAATTGTAAAAATTGCATTAAAAAATGAACACTACAACTTATTTTTTCAAAAATATGCTTAGATTGCCCGAAAAACAAGATTCTCCGTAACTTTCTCACAACAAATCCAAATGGAATGAATCAAATCTTTCTATGTAGGCAATTATATAATCCATGAGAAAAAAGGTTAAATAAAATTTAAATTTAAATAATTTTTTTTTTTTGGCTTCCCCCTCTCCCCTATTTTGAGCTTATTTAGGCATATCTTTTGTTCCTGGGTATCGATTGAAAAAAATTATATTCCCAAAAAACTAATCAGTTTTTTTGTCTCCAAAAAAAGTTTGAAAAAATCAAGATAAAAATTGAGACTATAAATACCTACCCAAAATTCCATTTGTTCCCTGAAAGGACAATGGTCCTTTAGGGGTTAAAACAAAACTATTTTGTTTGAATTCATTTCAACAAATTCATTTAAAAATTATCGATGTCTTCCTTGAAATCAAATGTAGAAGAAATTTAAGAATGTAAGTTTTAAATATTATATTAAAATATTCACTATATATGTGGCAAATATAATTGTACATATTCAATTCCAATTCAACATCCATCTCTGCTTTGTACACTATGTAATCCTACAAACAGTCAATAGGTGGATATACTGACTATTATGTTGTACCTAGCCAAACACCATAGCCATTAAATATGCTTTATATATTCTACTTTGCAAATGAAAACATGAAAATAATCAAACACTTTAGGTAGACTGCTCTCAAAGCGCCCATGCTCTAAAAGCGATCAGGATGCATTGGTACATTTTGCTTTCTTCAATGTACCAGCAGTGTACATTTCAAGAGGTGGTTGCTTTTAGTGACCTTTTGCATTACAACTTCAAAAATTTGTAACTAATTCCTTGAAGGTCCAAAAAATATGAAACGATTTGGGTTAGATGCCAATTCCTTTTTCCTTCCTATGAAAATATATTGAAAATTGTTTCAAAAAGTTAGCTTCCCTGAAAACGCAATCAGCTCTTAAATGATCGCATTCAAGAGCAGCCTACCTTACTACTGTGTACAACCTACCTTAAAATACTTGCTACAATCAAGCTCATTGGTATCTAACCTTCCTTTCAACATAATCACCGTTATCCTAGACCACTCTAATGAAATTCCAATCTCTCTTCATTTCCTTAACAAAAATTACTTAGTTAGTATAGAGTTTCCTTTCTTACAAAAATACGCAATCTACGAATAATTAAGGATGACTTTTTGGAGCCTCATCTCAGACCTTAAATGACCAGACTCTTCATTAACACCAACTACTTAAAGTGGTTGSAGTCCTTTTCTCAACATATTCAATGAAAACTTCAAAACATACAACTTTTAATCAAAAACTAATTCCAAAATATTCCTCCATATTATTTTTAATGAAAAATCTTTGAAAAATCTAGAACCGCTACAATGTTTCCAAATAAGGTAAGACAAACCATTGCGGTTATTTCTTCTATAGAGGTCACCTATGAAGTGGCCCCATTGTGGATTTTTTAGTTTTGTGAGATCTTGGCCACAATCAATGTCTTACATGATAGTGATGGAGTGATTAGTGACCACATAAGGCACTTCCAACTTTTCAGTGTGAAATTCATTACATGGATTGACTTTTAAGGCATTCCATGTTAGAAAATATTGTGATTGCATTAGGTAGTGAGATGACCATCATGGATTCAAATTTTGTTGGCTATGAAGTGGTCTACAGACCCTGTTGGGCCATGGAAAACTGAACACTTCAAAAATTCCTAGCAAATTCATACTTTATCAAAAAAATATAATTTCGATTGCACATGCTGTTTCTCACACTTGTCTTTAAGTGAGGAAAAAATTGAAAAATTTGAACAGTAGTGTGAGGCCAAACTCCAAATTCTGACCACAATGGGCTGCCTTACCTTAACACTCGATCAATACCCGGAAAATATGGAAATACTCAAGGGAGGCACTATGTACCCTCTGATTCCGACTGCCACGTTGTTCCCCATGCCGGGTATACGTGAAGGCTCTGTGTAATTACTTATACCCGTCGGATATCTGATGGTATCGAGTTCCCTAAAGCAAAAACGTTGCGGAAGAAATGTATTAGGGTTTGGAGGTCAGAGCTCCCATTCCAGGATTTGGTGTGTTYGCGAAGAAACTCGTTCGCGTTTTGATTCTACTTGCATCACCTTCATGCCGTCRCAGATCTATTTTGGTTGTAGTATTTGGAAAGAATCAAGGCACTACTTCTGGAAACACCTCCTAGTTTAGAGTCMAGGGAATTTGGTGCAGGGACGAGGGAGAACGGTGGTGAAGGGCGGTTTTTAGCGAGGGGCAGCAATGAGTAGCTGGAATTATGTTGTTACGGCTCACAAGCCTACTAATGTGACGCACTCCTGCGTCGGTTACTTCACCAATCCACAGGAGCTTAATCTTATCATCGCGTATCCTTTTCTAGCGAAAGTCTTTGACTCGTTTTCCTTTCTCCTTGTAAATTGCCACGGGTTCTTTACAACTTGATGATTGTGCGTATTTTATTTTTTATTTTTTTGTATTAAGCTGAAACAATAGGTGATGTTGGAGGAGTGAGTATGACGCAGAATGCTGGCTCTTATGAAAGTTTGGGAATTGTTTTCGACGTCAGGTTTATGTTAACGATGTGGACGTGTGTCCTGATCATGAGGGCAAATAAGCTGCTCTGGTGTTATTAAGTTAGCAACACAGTTGTCCTACTTAGGGRTTGTACTGTCTCCATCGTGCGTTTCTTTGAAATGCGGGTACTTATTTCCTGGTTTCGTAGAACACACTAACTGCCTTGTGATTTCGGAGCTGGCCACGAGACTGCCATTCAATAAGCGCAGCTCGCACTTCACATTTCCGGGTATAATGTCAAGATAACGAGAGGCTGTTAATAATTTCATGAAAGACTGTCAATTATGTCATGGCTCGTCGTTTGAAGTGTCGTGTCAATTTGGACAGTTTGTTTTCTTTTGTTGACGTTGATTGTGTTGTTGAGAGCGGAAAACCTAGAGGGACTGCGCGTTGAGAGAACTCGCCGTATCAACAATTAGGTTTCGAATTAGATGAGTTATGGCAATTGAACTAGRTGTGAACACGGAGATGCTACTTTCAGTGTTAATAGACACTTTCAGAACTGCAAGTCATTGACACAGCTATGCCTATTACGCATCATTTGTCTGTGAGATCTTTGACTTTCATCTCAGAAAATGCACGAGAATCGAGATTCACCTGCTGACAGCATCAGGGCTCCAGGTATGGAACCTCTTAGGACCATGAATACTCTGAATGGGATCTAAACCTTGCATAGCTATCCATTTTCCTGAGATTGTATTATCCCATAGCTAGTATTGCAGATCAATTAGTATATTTCTGCCTATCAGTGTGCTTTTCAGGCGAATATAAACACACGACTGCTCTAGTACACCTTACCAATAGAGACGCTCCTGTATATTTACGATGGAGTCTTAAGTTTATTTTGTATAGCAATTTGCAGCTTAATAAGTGCACCTCTGGTAATCATGAAGTTGTAATTGTGATTGAGCAATTTAGACTTTCAAGTAGAGCACTGTCTTACTTTCTTTGATTTTTTATAAGATTGGATAGTGAGCCTTTCGCATAGATGCAGACACCTTGTGCAAACAGGGTTGGTGTTTTTCCTCTATCTGTAGTGTTGGATCTTATTATTAAACTCCCAGGTCTGTTCTACATTAAAAGCATCTAACATAATTTCTTTTTTAATTGCAGCCTATGCTCGATGTACCAATCTACGGCCGAATCGCCACACTCGAGCTTTTCCGCCCTCCTGTAAGTCATTGAAACTTACARCTTCTTCTGATAGTTTGGGGCTACTGTGTGTGGGCTGTGTTAGTGTAGTGCGCATGTAAGCAACCTCTTACAGCTGTAGCTCACTTGTTGAGTGCAAGCGCTCTCGTTAACGAGCCATTCAGTCTGCCACTCGGAACATAATATGATATTCTGTGTGCTTTGGTTTCAGGGGGAGTCACAGGACGTACTATTCATATCGTTYGAGAGATATAAATTTTGTGTTCTTCAATGGGATGCAGAAACAAGCTCACTCATTACACGGTAAAATAGACTTTTCACGATGGTTTTATCTAAATCATTTGGGYGAGATCTATGAGTTGTCGGTTATTCTTGGCAGTGGATACTTAGTACGGATGATTTCGTGGAATGCAGAGCAATGGGAGATGTGTCTGACCGAATTGGTCGACCCACTGATAATGGACAGGTGTGTACTTCAGCGAGTTGGAATTTATTATTATGTCAAGTTGTTTATGTTTAACCCTTGAACGACCAGCATTGTTTCTGATGTTTGAAGGTCCATCTTCTCCTCTTTTATATCTTCTAAATCAATAATATCATTTTGGACATACTTCCACCATGTCAAGGTGATACTCTACCGCTGAGTTATGTCCCTCCCTAAATATAACTTGTTAATTAGCATAAACCTAACAGGTCAAATAACTAAAAGCTAGTAATATATTATTTTTGAGCAACGTAAAGCCAGGTTTTAATTCCATCATGATTTTAATTACGGAAATAGTAGAAAATATCTCATTTTATTRTCAACTGGGCATAATTCACACCACAGTGAAGCCACAAGTGTAAAATTCTCTCCTATTGAATTTTCCCATTGGTTCGACATTRATCGTGAAAAATTGATGTTTTAACTTATTTTTATATTTTCTTGTTTTTGAATGACAAGATRACTAATTAATAAATTGTTTGAATGACATGCAAAAAGTAATTTGTTTGGATAACCATGATAATCGAAGWATTTTTTTTAGATTTGTGGATGGTCAAAGTTTTTTTGAAACATTAATATCCCACTTGATATTGATCATTTTTAATGATTCAGAGTTGTAATTAATCTAGGGAAGAAATAAATATGAGTCTTAGTTTATCTCAGAAGCATTTGATGTTGGTAGCTTTTCAAATAATTGTTTTTTTGACCCCACATAACCGGAATGTTACTTTGGTCCTTTAAGGGTTGACGCATTGTCACATTTTGAAGATCTTATTAAGAAAAATAAGCGTACAATGCCTCAATGCTTCCTCATTCGTGATTATCTTAAGTCAAGTTCAATCCCAGGGCTTAGAGTTATCCTACGAGCGAATATCCGTTCGAATATTGATACTAGAGTGTCTGAACTGTGTTCTTTTCCTCAGATTGGCATTGTTGATCCCGACTGCCGCCTTATTGGTCTCCATCTTTACGATGGKCTGTTCAAGGTTTGTCTCTTGTCTCGAACAACTTTGGTGCAATCGGGAATTCGTGTTTGTATTCGAAGCTGMTACGAGCGCTGCTTCTTTCTGTTTTTGTGTTGCAGTCTTTTGGACAAGTTACTATTTATTGTGTCTAAGCTTATTTTTCTCAATTTGGTGCTGGTTGTGTTCACCACGCATGACACTTTCCAGAAAATAGAATGATGTTCATATTAGGGAAAGTCGCTTTTACTCGTTTTTAGAATGCACCCTCTTTTTTCAGAGTAGGAAGGCTTAGAAAATGATTACTCCAGAGTCTTAATTATGCACATTGCTTGTCTGAGTCTCCCTTAATGTGCGCCGCATGCCAATTTGATGTTTTCGAAAGACTAAATACTTTACGTTTCCAGGTCATTCCCATCGACAATAAAGGTCAACTGAAAGAAGCTTTCAATATCAGGTTCGTAATGCATGGGTCTTTTGTGTCGTGCAAATCATAGTCTGTCACTGTCATGTYCTTTGTCTAGACGTTCAGTAACGTACATGTCCTTTTTATTCTCTCTTCTTTGTAATGCATCTCCGAGTTTTGAAAGGATTCTTCTTCCTTCGTATGCCTGGCAGGCTGGAGGAGCTACAAGTGCTGGACATTAAGTTTCTTTATGGCTGTGCTAAACCTACCATTGCAGTCCTCTATCAGGTAGGATCTCAATATCTTTTGGATTACTGATGTTTTCTACAATAGTATTTTCTTTGTGGTTCTACGTAATCTAAACTCATGCCCGAYTACATCTAGAAAATTCTCATATTGCATCCCTCTTGTCGCACAAATTTTTGATAGTTTGTTCAAAAGGGTTAATTATTGGAAATTGTTGTTTTRAKATTTTTGTGTGTAAGCTTCGTAAGTTTTCAGTTTGTTATTTTATATCCATTAAGTGGCAATTGGAAAGTTATCACTTCTACACATTGTAAAACTACATTCTGCTCTCTCTTTCAAAGAAATTTTTGGAAAGATGGATATTTTTTTACTAAACTGATGTAGTTTTCACGACGTGGTCAACCAGGACAATAAAGATGCAAGACATGTCAAGACTTACGAGGTGCAATTGAAAGAGAAAGATTTTGGAGAGGGCCCATGGCTGCAAAAYAATCTGGATAATGGTGCAGGCCTGTTAATTCCGGTCCCACTTCCATTGGGTGGTTGCATCATTATTGGGGAACAGACTATTGTYTACTATAACGGCTCTGTTTTTAAAGCCATCCCTATTCGACCGGTACATTACCTCACTTTCATTTCTCTTGTTACATTTAGTTAGGATCGGCGAACAGCTAGGATCTGAGGTAATGTCAGACTACTGATTGGAAAAGTACTGGGAATTTATAATAATTCTCATTTTTTTCCATTTCTCATTTGTAAGTGTCATCTTAGTTTGTCCACTGATCAAGCTGGAAACCCCATGTACTRGTACRGGATCAAACATCTACTCGTTTCGTTCACGGTAGTGATTACGAATTAGTATTTGAGTACGTCAGAAAATTCGCTTCTTTCTAACCTTCTGAAACCCTGAAGCTGRACAAGCTTATTTCAAACTATTGGGAACGAACGGGTCTCGTATTCGAGTTTAGCCTGGGTACCTCGAAAAGTATCCCGCCAGGCCTTTCTTTGAAGTGCTAAGTCTTTCTTTGAAGTACTTGAGGCAGTGGGCTTGATTACATGTTTGTGTAATCTAGTGTGATTTTTGTGATTTTGCTGCTTTAACTGTGAGATTTATGAGTATTTATTGTTAGTTTTGTGAGTCTATTTTGTGAGTTTTTCTGGAGGGAATCCTGATGGTGGACCTGATTGGGGAGTTCTCAACAGTCAATCACGAAGGCCTATGGAAGAGTGGACAGTGATGGGTCTCGATACTTGCTGAGCGACCACAATGGCATGTTATATTTGCTTGTCATCTCACATGATAACGAAAGGTCAGCAATTGGGTTTTCTTCCGGATGCATCTCTCTCCTTAATTTCCCTTTACACTTCTGGTTCTTGAGGAGCTATGAATGCATGCTCATGGATAGGCGTTTTAATAGTTTCACCTACGCCGTTCACGACCTRGGATAGTCGAAGAATACCTTACTGTAGCTAGGATATCATTCTTGTCTATGGTTTTAGTTAAGTCTTTAATTTTGGTCGATATTCCTTGTTGCAAGAAATYGACCTCCATCCGGAACATACATCGATGAGATTATTCTTTATTACGTGATTTAGAAACCAATAATGGAAATTTGAGTGTGTTTTTCTATCCAGGGTCTCGGCCTTGAATGTAGAGCTACTGGGGGAAACATCGGCAGCATCTACTTTGTCCTATCTTGACAACGGGGTTGTGTTTGTTGGTTCCAGCTACGGCGATTCACAGGTGTATATTCATCAAACATATTCACTGTTTGATTGTACTGAATTAGTGTTTTTCTTCTTGAGGAGTCACATGACGTTGTATAAAGACTTTGGGTGTAGTTACTTTGATTTCTAAATATGCAGAGCCAGGTCCTTTTGGCTCTTGTACATCCTTTTCTTTGCAGGCCTATTTCAATGGCCTTAGGTTACTAACAGTAAGCTAATACGACTGTGCAGCTGATCAGATTGAATCAACAACAAGATGTCAAGGGGTTCTATGTCGAGGTTCTGGAGAGTTTTGTGAATTTGGGACCCATCGTAGATCTTTGTGTTGTGGATCTTGAAAGACAAGGGCAAGGGCAAGTGGTGACCTGCTCAGGCGCTTTTAAGGATGGCTCCCTGCGTATAGTGCGCAATGGTATCGGCATCAATGAGCAGGTCAGATTCTGTCTCCTTGAGCTTAAGGGATTTCAAAGACAGTTGGTAGATTGTATTTGSTACGTGAACACTGCAGATATTGGTCAGTCTTTATATTAAATGCTTAATATACATCCAACATGCTGTCTATTATGTGCATTATCTTCTGTGTCACTCGGGTGTTGGTTGCTATAACTTAATACTCTTTATCAGATGTGAGCACAACAGATATATCCGAGGCATTTATGAGGTGTGTTTTACAGGCGTCTGCAGAGTTGCAAGGTATAAAGGGTATGTGGTCACTGCGAGCATCATCGAGTGATGTCTTTGATACGTTCCTAGTAGTAAGTTTCATAAGTGAGACACGTATTTTGGCCATGAATGCTGACGACGAACTTGAAGAAACTGAGATCGATGGCTTCGACTCTGAAGCTCAGACTCTCTTTTGCCATAATGCTGTCCACGACCAACTTGTACAGGTAAAAGCATGGGCTATGTGTTAACATATGTTCTGCTAAGCCTCTATCTAGGTGCTGCTGTGGTCTGATCCACTTGGGTGTAAGGGCCCCCCTGTACTATGCTTTGGATTGATGTTTGTAACAAGTAGAAAAGTGTCATTTCATATCGCTTGAAAATTTGTTTTCTCATGTTATATCTCAATCAATTCCTTGCGAGTTTTTTGAACAAATCTTTCATCCTACTTCCTGATCATCCAGCATTTTGACACAGGTCACAGCAGGCTCATTACGTCTCGTTGATGCAAAGACGAGGAGGCAGCTGACAGAGTGGAAAGCCCCTGCACCAATTTCAATTAATGTTGCTACTGCAAATGCATCTCAGGTTTACCCCCGGTTCTGTGATACCGCAGTCTTCCACTTTTYTTTAAGCTAATACGATGATGTTAATTGGGTTAACTCGTCTTTCTTTTTCATTTATCATTTAGATTATCCATCATTATGTTCACTGAACATTGGCAGCATTGAGATGTTTCATAATGGTGTGTAATTATATGAATGTGATGGATGAACAGGTTCTACTTGCAACAGGAGGTGGAAATCTTGTATATATTGAGATAGGGCAAGGTACATTGGTGGAGGTGGCACACGTTCAGCTGGAATATGAGATCTCTTGTTTGGATATCAATCCTGTGGGGGATAATCCTGAGCGCAGCAATTTGGTTGCAGTGGGCATGTGGACAGACATCAGTGTYCGAATTTTCTCCTTGCCTTCTCTTACCTTGATTACCAAAGAAATGCTGGGTGGAGAGATCATTCCTCGTTCTGTCCTCTTCTGCTCTTTCGATGGGGTGAGTCTTACCATCTGAAGCTAGTTTTGAACTTATTTCTATGGCAATTCAAGTTGCTCTAGGAGTCATTTTAAACTTTCATCCTGTGGTCTTTCTTTTCATCCAACCTGAGGCAGATCCTTGCTTACAAGAATGCAATATTTGATCTCTCTTTTCCACAAATATTCGGTTGTTAACTTGTGACATCATTTAGGGTTTCAATTACTTTGCCTATCTGCATTTGGGTTTACAAGTGTTTGTGCTTGAGCTTGATTTAGGCTCCCAATCTAAGTTTTCTCTTCTGATATTTACATTCCTCATGTTCATGATCAGTTGCTTATCTAAGTTCTATGCTGTCTATTCAGATTGCGTACCTATTGTGTGCTTTGGGAGATGGGCACCTCTTCAACTTCATGCTGAACCCCKTGACAGGAGAATTGTCTGATAGAAAGAAGATATCACTTGGCACGCAACCTATTGCTCTACGTACCTTTCGATCCAAGAATGCCACCCATGTATTTGCAGCCTCAGATCGTCCAACAGTGATATACAGCAGCAATAAGAAACTTTTGTACAGTAATGTCAATCTGAAGGAAGTCAACCATATGTGCCCATTCAACTCTGCATCATTTCCAGACAGGTTCGTTTCTGACCATCTAACCATTGCATCGTCGAAATATTCAGCTCAGGATTTGTCCGACAGATTTGGTTCATACATTCGTACCACTTCAGATTCATGTCGCAGCTCCCATCTCCTTCAGAGTAATTTTGTGGAAATATTTTTAGGATTTTGTTGGTTGTATGTCRGTGGGTTACATTATTTGATGTGGTCTGCAGTCTTGCTATCGGGAAGGAAGGAGAGCTCACAATTGGTACTATAGATGATATTCAGAAGCTTCACATTCGGACTGTTCCACTTGGTGAACACCCTCGCCGCATTGCTCACCAAGAACAATCTCGCACATTCGCCATTTGCTCTGCCAAGTATGCACCGACAGGTTCCAATGGTGAAGATATGGAAACTCATTATGTACGGTTGATTGAAGACCAAACGTTTGACATAACATCTTGGTTTTCTCTCGATCCGTATGAAAATGGATGCTCCATTATCACTTGTTCCTTCACTGATGACTTCAATGTTTACTATTGTGTGGGGACGGCCTATGCTCTTCCGGAAGAAAGCGARCCCAGCAAGGTACGCTGCCTTTAGCTAACTATCCCACTTCTTGTAATGTTCTTCGGCTGATTTTGTCCTTGGAAAGTCCATATTTTCTCCCTCCCCTTACTCTCAAGTCTGGTCTTACAGTATTCAAGTGCCTTCTTCACCTCACTTACCAATATATTCTTTTGTATCAGGGCCGTATACTAGTTTTTCTCGTGGAGGATGGCAAGCTCCAGCTGGTGGCAGAGAAGGAAGTGAAAGGGGCCGTGTATAATTTGAATGCTTTTAATGGCAAGTTGCTAGCAGGCATCAACCAGAAGATTGCTTTATACAAGTGGACATTGCGAGATGATGGAACAAGGGAGCTACAGTATGAGTCCTCTCATCACGGTCATATCTTAGCCTTATATGTTCAATCACGAGGAGATTTTATCGTCGTGGGAGATTTGATGAAGTCAATTTCGCTTCTCATTTACAAGGTTTGTGCCACTATTGAGTTGCGGATTATATCTGGTCAAAAACTATTTCACCTTGTCCTTTGCTTTGGAACCGTCCTTTTCCTTATTTTATTGGATTACTGTATTTCGGATTCCTGAACCCTTTATATTCAGGAAGGCAATTAAAGAGAAATTTCCTGTCTTGTATTTGACAGCCCGAAGAGGGTGCGATCGAGGAGAGGGCTCGAGACTACAATGCGAATTGGATGACAGCTGTCGAAATTTTGGACGACGACACGTATCTGGGGGCAGAGAAMAGTTTCAATCTTTTCACCGTAAGAAAAAATAACGACGCGGCTACAGATGAAGAAAGAGGTCGATTGGAAGTCGTTGGTGAGTACCACCTTGGTGAGTTCGTGAACAGATTTCGACATGGGTCCCTGGTGATGCGACTGCCCGACAGTGAAGCCAGTCAGATCCCAACCGTCATCTTCGGRACCGTGAATGGCGTCATAGGAGTCATCGCTTCCCTACCTCAGGAGCAATTCTTATTCCTGCAGAAGCTACAGCAGGCTTTGGTGAAGGTGATCAAAGGTGTGGGTGGATTAAGTCACGAACAGTGGCGCTCTTTCAGCAATGAGCGCAAAACCGTGGATGCCCGTAACTTTTTAGATGGCGACTTAATCGAGTCTTTCTTGGATCTCAGTAGAAACAAGATGGAGGAAATCGCTGCTCCGCTAGATGTTTCCGTTGAAGAGCTTTGCAAACGTGTAGAGGAGCTTACTCGGCTACATTAAACTTGTTCCTACTGTTGTTATCCAATTCTGTAGGCGAAGGTGAACGCAGGAATTACCTCAAGCTCTACCGATGTGGGAAATGTTTCCATTTGTGTAGTATTTAGTGAACTGTAGGTACTTAGATCCTTAGTTTTTATCTAGCTGAAGGAGAACGATCACTGCAATCAACGGTTTGATATATATATATATATATCTGTTTTACTGCAATTTCTGGCTGGTTTCTTCTGTCTTTCAGAGATCATATGTCACTCGGGAGCTTCCGTCCCGSGTCGTTCAGGCGTGATCGGAGTATCCTAACCATCGGGGTTAAGAGAGAAAGTCAYGTACGATATCCTCCGAAGAGAGGGTCACAGGAAGAACTAGCCTTCAGAACTAAAAAAACCTAAGGGCAGAACCATAAGAAAATGATGCCAAAAGAACCTTCCAAGGAGGTGAAGGAAGCAAGATTATGGAGCAGTAGAGTCGGAAGCTCTCCAGGAAGAGACATTGTCCAAATTTTAAAAAGAAAAATCCAGCATAAGCAGAACAGATGATTTAGCCCTCAAAGAACCGTTCAAGCCTGAGGGGTATTATGAGGGGCACTATGAAAGTCCAACCCAAATTCTCACGTAGTTCTTGATTTTAAATGTTCTTAAACCTAGCTAAGAAAATGTAGTTAAAATTGTAGTTTTTGTGACTCTTAATCTTATAGTAGCATTCTTAAAGCTTAAAATTCATTGCTTGAACTTTTTCTAAACACATTTCTCTTGGTGTGAGCTCAATGAGTGCATCAATTACATCATGATGTTTCTCACTATGATCTCAAATTTTCTTTAAGAATCTACCCCCGGAAACGACGGGGGGTAATCGTGGAAAACATCACGGAGTGCTAGGGGAGAAAACTCATTAGAGCCAATTTGGGGCCACAAGAGAGCCCTAAAAGCCCTCCACATGCAGTACAGAGTACCTCCAAAAGTGGGTCAACACGGAAAAGTGGTGAATGCTTCCAGAAGAAGACAAGAGACTTGTATTTAGAATGATGTTATTGTGAGTACAACACGGAAAATATTGATTATTCGCACCACTCTCCAAACTCAAGTGTTTTGTTGTTTTCAAGCAAGCACAAGCTGTACGCAAGGAAAGGATATGACTGGCTCAACCCCCCAATTTGAGAGCTTGCAGTCCACGTTGACATTAATAGTGCTAGCATAGAATGTACGAGAATTTTCACTTGGGCAACATCCTTGTGTTTAGAGTGGGGGAAGTTCAAAGGGCCTTCCTTGATCCCAAATTGGCTCTAATGATCCCACATGGAAATAAAAAAAGATTCTCAATGCAGCATAAGTCAACAAAGAAATTAGCCCATGATGGAAATTGCGAGACGGGCAGTATGGGCCCACACGCTTTGTTCAAAGAATCTTGGAGTCTATATAAATCTAAGTTCATTGCCCAAGGCTAATTTTTGCACGTCATGATGGCAAACGACTTTAACCCTATAAGGACACTGTGAACCAGAACGGTCTGATGGATGACTTCACTGTTAACTATAGAAAAAGAGAATCCACCTATTGGTCCAAGAATTAAGGAAATTTGGTGACTACCTTGGTCATGAAGGCCGCATCCTTACTGGGTTAAGTCCACCAAAAAAAAGAATTGGATGAAAAATAACTTTTTTCTGTTTGCAAGACCATTTTAATGTCAGTAATCAACCGCAAACTGGTGTCCGCGTCGTTTAAGGGTTAACCCTTAGAAGAGGAGTCTAAATTTCTACTTGCAAAAACTCTGGTGAGGCGGAATTTACGTTGAAGTAGTAGACTTCATTCTTGGCCAGATTTTTCATCCAGATTTGATGGGTTGACATTGATTCTTACGTTTGTTTCCCCTGCAAGTCCTCTCTGCTTTGGACTAATCGTAATAAAGTCCAAGCATCATCAAGCTTCACAGGTACCGCGGCAGCTGAAAAACACTCTCCCACACTCAGCAAGTTTTTCATATTTGCTGAGGATTGAACTCTCCACAGCAAACACTACGCTTACAGACAAACAAAAAGAATGAGGAAAAGATGGCTCCTGTTTTACTCATGTAAAGCTTACTTTTCTGCAGTGGTTTTCTTTATGCACAATTTTCCCCCAATTGGGTACAGCCAAAAGAGGTTTGGCTATCTTCTCTAAAGGAAATTTTCATTTGGGGGGTCAAAATAGCTAAATTACTGCTATATTGTATTTAGGTATCATGGTGATATCACCAAATATCACATGAGTATTGAAGAAACAACTAGCTCCTTCTYCAAAATGAAAACAAAACAAAACAATGCTTTTCTATACACATTGAAGCAGCGGTTGTCTCATAGCCTAACATGGCCGTCTTTAGAATAGTCCATAGCGAACCCACATTAGAGCTTGGATCTCTTGCACCTAACGCTTGTAGAACGAGCACTTGGCTTGCTACAATTGCATGCTCAAATGACTATTTTCTATGTCCATGACAAGCTTATTTGGATTGATGACACTCTTACAGCATGGCCACCGTCCAACTTGGCCTGCTCGAACTTTCCATCTAATTTTCCATCTAACTTGCCTCAATTTCCTTGTCCCTCACTAGTGCTCACCAAACACGGCTTATAAATAGTAGAAAGACCACTCATCAAATAGAATAAAGGATAAAGCAACTTAACTTAGGAGGAATAGTGATTTCAAGGGCCATTCCTTGACACGCGAGGATTGAGTGTGAAGAGCATATTGTGAAGGACCCTTATTGCTTTTCATCTACATTTGAAGAGTGTTGGACCTTGAGCGTGTTACGATGGGAATGCTCTTAATCCCTCAACGACGCTGAGGCCATTTCTTGGTCGATGAATGAGAGAGCATCTTTCTGTGATGGATAGAAATGCAACTATCCATCCTCGGAATTTGTGGTGGAAAGGGAAGATTTTCTATAGTGCTTTGACTTCCAACAATTGTTTTTGGATTCTTTTTATGCCAATGATTCCCACGGTTTCAAAAATTGGTGATTTCCAGGGTCACCCCGCTTCGTTCAAGGGTTAAGCTTACTATATATTTCATGTCAACATGATATATACTTACAGTCAGACCTTGATAAGTGTTACCTCGATAAGTGTTAAAACTCTATATGTGTTATGGAGATTTCCGCTCCCTTAAAATTAAGACTAGTAAGTGTTATGTGTTGAGTGTTATGCAATGTCGCGCTCCTGACTTTGTTAATTTTACCTCGGTAAGTGATAAGTTTTCAAAAAAAGGCTTTTYGTAAGAGCCATCGCTTGGGGGGAGATAATTTTGAGGTAAAATAATAGTTTCTAGTTGCAAAGTGACTCTAGAAAATTCTTTCAGTTCTTGTAGAAAATGAAGTCATTCAAGAGCAACAAAGCAAAGAGGTAGAGGAGGTTGCTACTGTATTGGAACAACTAAGTTTGATATCCTCTGAGACTAAGACCCCTAACATGAATATTCAAGAGTATTTAAATTATGCGCTGGAGTTTGATTTGAATAACCCTTATCAGCCTACTGATGAAGAAATTATTGAAATGCTTCCATCTCAACAACAAGGTAATGAACACAAAGATAGTGATCTTGATGAAGCTAATCCTCACGATATAGTAGAAGAGGTTGTAGGCTTTAAAGATGTAGGTAGTGCTCTTCAAACTGTGAAGAAGTTTTTGGAGCAAAGACCTAATGACACCATGTTATCTATTAGGAATATTGAAGCATTAGAAAAGGAAGTAGAATCTTGGCGTGTAGCAGAAACTAGCCAAAGTACTATTCATTCATTCTTTCGATGGACTTAGATGAATAATGAATCAATATTCTATAATTCATCCATTTTTCTATAAAGGTTATGTATTTACCTTTTTAAATCTTCTAAGTGTTATTTTTTATAAGTGTTACAAATCATCAGCATAACCCTCTATAAGTGTTATGTGTTACTAGTGTCTAAGTGTTAACTAAAAGTATGCTCCCAACCCCTAACACTTATCAAGGTCTGACTGTACTAGTTTTGAGGACCCCTTTTGACCCGGAATGGCTCTGTAGCTCCCTTCCAAGCCGCCAAGCCCACAGGCTGTAGAATACGGTAGTCTGTCACGCACGAAACAAGGCCACGATAAAATGAGAAAAAAAAAAAATCCATCAGCCGGAAATCTTCTTGAGCAATTCTGGCACCGGATTTTCCAATGCAAGTTCTTCCTCCGAAAATCTCAAGTGGGTTCTCTTGGAAACACTATGGGGATAATCACACCTTCTTCACACCTCACAAATTCTCGAGTGAATGGAGATGTGTCAATTTGGAATTGGCTTTCGGTTGGCTCTCCAAAGCTGAACATTCTTATTGTGTGAAGAGCTCTCAACGTCCATTATTCTTCTCTTGGAGGTGAATTATGGACGTGGAGAACTCTTCACATAATAAGAATGTTCCGCCACCCTTGCTTTTCGCCTCCGCATTGCTCCTCCATTGGTTCCTTTTGTTATGCTATGGTTCCTTTTGTTATGCTATGGTGATTTTAGCACAACTTTCGTTGCATGCAACTCCATTCTCTATTTTCATTCTACACTCACATGATTGGGGGGTCACACCTTCCTCACAAATTTAGGCTACCAATTGGCTCCTCATTTCCCTCAATCTTTAAAGAATTTTTGTGGAGTGAAGAAGGTGTGACAACCCCTACTATTAGGCATTAGCATAATCTCCCTATGTTCCTYAATCATATAATCTTGAGATCTATGATTTTGAAGGTTTTTTATTTTTTTTAAAACATGAGACTTCCAAGGTCCACAGCTAGATTGACACGCCACAACAACCAAGACAACCTAGCAGAAAGTTTTGATGCTTTGACTCCTGATCCGGAGTCTCTATATGACTAGTAATACTATAGGCATTGATCCCATAATCTCTAGGTTGTAAAGACAGATTTGCAATCCGTCTTGCAATTTTGAAGCTTTCTCAAACTTGCACAAGGCTTGAGCATCCATAGAAAGCATACTCCAACCCCAATTTTCTCTTTATATAACACACGGTACAAATTCCATGGCATTGCCAATTTTCACCCTTTACTTCCCAATGCCAGCCGTAGGCCTTGTTATAGTGAGCCATCCTGGTAATCTTCCTTGACATAGATCTACATAATTACTCAAATAACATCTTTCACCACTTACTTCTTCTACTTCTAAAAGTATGCACCAATTATTTCTCACAACAATTGTCTTAGTTGGATGCAATTCAACATGCGTATCAATCTCATGACTATTTTGCATGTGCTTAGAGTATGGGCACCGTTACATGCTCTACTAGGTCCGACACTCTTYAAATGTGGATGAAAAGCACTACGGGCCCTTCACAATATTCTCTTCACACTCAATCCACACRTGTCAAGGAATGGCTCTTGAAATCACTATTCATACTAAGTTTAGTTGATTTATCCTATATTGTACTTGATGAGCGGTCTTTCTACTATTTATGGGCCGTGTTTGGTGAGCAACGGTGAGGGCCAAGGAAATTGAGGACCCTTCAAAAATTAGATGGAAAATTTGAGCATGCCAAGATAGCCGTGTACTAGTGGCCATGCTCTCATACGAGCAATGCAACTAAGGTAGAAACACCCAAATGTAACACTATTTGTTTTCTAACACCTAAAAAACGACCTAAATCCAAGCCCAAGTGAAACCAAAGTAGACAAGTGGAGTTCCAAGAAGTTGTCACTTGTCCAAGATGTGGCCAATCACCCCCGTGTGATCTAAACTTAGAATGTGTTGCTTTTGGGTGTTTCCGTGCCTACTTTGGTCTTACTATGAATATAATACAATTTTTTTAAAACAACTAAGTAGATGCACCTACTGTGGACACTAGACACTACAAGAGAAATGGGTGTTTTAAGTGAGTTTTTAAGTGGTCTTAGACATAAGATTATAAGTAATGACCTTTAACCCAGGAAGGATGCCGCGGACGTTTAGTGTCCAATGGATGACATAGTATATATTCGTGTGGGACAGAAGTGTAACTATTCATCCTCGGAATTTTGTGTGCAAAGGGGAGAACTTCTATAGTACTTTGACTTCAAATGAGTTTTTTGAATTTTTTATTACCAATTGTTCCCTCGGTTTTAGAAATGATGAATTCCACAGGGACTCCCGCGTCCTTCTAGGGTTTAGGGGACTTTTAGTAAAAATTTATTAGAAATACATGTGTTTCTAGTAAACTTTTACTGAAAATCTCCTTAATGATCATTACTTATAATCTTATGTCTAGGACCATACTTAAAAACTCTCTTAAAACACTAGTTTTTCTTGTAGTGATACAAGCTTGGAAAAAATACAAAACCAATTTTGTTGATTCCCTAAACCATTTTGTAACAAGTACATATCATTTTATTTTGTAGCTACGGACCCTCAAGATCTGCAAATCTAAAACAAGTATCACATTAGTAGGTGCTTCTACCTTATTTCCCCGGGAGTTCCTGCAAGTCGGGGATCCATTCCAGCGGCTATTCAAACATTATTCAATCTCATTTCCCAGGATTGTTGACCATTGACAATTATCCCAAGAATCCTTCTTGACCGGCTTTTTCTGTAATCCTGTGTGCACCTCTCCACGATCTCATGGAGATTACCGGCTCTTTGGACGCAGGCCATGGTCTGTTTTTAACCCTTAAAAGCTGCCCGCGTCACCTTGGAAATCATGAATTTGATACCATCGGAATCATCTCTTTAGAAAAATTTAGAAGGAAGCATTGGAAGTCAAACTATTGTACAAGATCTTCCCATTCCACCCCTAATTCCGAGGATGAATAGTTGTATTTTTGTCCTATATAGAAAGATGCTCTCTCATTCATCGACTAGAAAATGGCCTAGGTGTCATTGAAGGGTTAAGGAAGAAAATCAAAATCTTGACAAGAAAAATATCAAACTTTAGAAAGGCATATTTTAGTATAGAAATCAATGAAGTTTGACAAAAAAAAAACATGGAATGCCTTTTAAGGATTAATGACGACTAGGTAAAGAATGAATATCATTTGTGCAATTGAAGTCATTAAGATCTCACACATAATTTTCTTATTTACCTTGGTGATGCAGTAGTAGGTTTTGCTGGACTCCCAAATGCGCCGGGCAATGACGTACTCCCGGTCCTTGCAGAAGAACGGGTACTGCACAAGCACATTCAAGTTTGAAATCAGCAAAGACTTCATGTAATACTATTAGGTGGAAGTATCCTAAAGACTTCCATAAATTCCACTAAGACCTAGACTCAAATATCAGAAAAAGAGGAAGATTTCACTAGTTCCATACCTTTCTAATCCATTGCGCTACCGTAGCACCGGTCTCTTTACACTCCTCCCAGGTTTTACGAAAGATCAGCATTTCATCCCAGTGTTCTCTGAACTCGTCATCCCAGAAAAAATCTCGCACCAATTCAGGCGCCGTGTCCTCGAACACAGTTCGACTCCTATATTCAGTTGGCCCGACCTGCGGAATTAGAAAAAAAGATCAGCATAAACCACACTAATAACCGTATCACTACACAACACCAACACTTAAGCAGCATCCAGTGCAAGAAAGTCGTAGTCACCTCAGCTTCACGGCGCCATGCTTGATAGGTCATGCCAGGGATAGATTTGTCCATCATTGTCTGCCAAGTCGGACCTCCATCTGTGGAATCCAGCAACTTCATGAACTGAGCCAGATCCTCATCTGTCAGCACTTCCTTCTTAATCTCCTCCTTAACGACAAGCGCACTGCACATYAACGAYCGAACCTTCCAGTAAGCAAAATAGTAACCTCAACTCCTACGCCCAAAAGTGACCGATCCCATATCTATAGCTGATGATCAATGTATCAAATAGAAAGAAGAAAGCATACTCTATGTCTTGAACGATAGAAATATGATTGACATGACTATCAGCTTCTGAAATTCAATTTTAGCTAGGGCAACAGAAGAAACAACCGGTGATGATAATAAAATGCAGATAGCGAATACCAATACAGAAACACATATACATTACTCACCCAGAAGATACTGCATCCGTATCAGGGGACAAAACTACTACTTCCGCTGGTGGCCACATCCAAGAACTAAATGTCTTCCATGCTTCTTTCCACATAGGAAACGCGGACGCTGCCATTATCGCCAGCCAAAAACGACGAGCTCCAAAACCTGGGGGAGTTCCCCATACTAGCCGAGGGCGAATTTTTATACCCATTAAGAAAATACTAAACCATTCAGGTTTCCGCGACAAACCTACTAGTAGACAAAGTGCAACAGCCACCCAAATCGGCAACATGCATAGCATCATATCTGCAGCTGTCCCCATCACTGCAGGCTTCCCCCATAATATATAGTATACTTTGCCTATCGGATCCATTTTCATGAACAAAAATCCGGGGCACACCCCCAAGCGGGTGCTCCAGCAAGGTTACCCTGATACAGAAAACACAGAAGACACGTCAGCCCGGATACACATTACAATGCAGTGACAACGAAACATCAAAGGGACTCAATCGCAAAAACAATGGCATTCAATTCAATGCATACTAACTAGGATGAAGTTGTCTTACCTCTGTTGAAAAACCTTGTGACGAGACCCCTAACAATTTTTTATCACACTTCCGTCAAATTCTTCTGCGCACCTACTCCACACTGCAACGCCATAGAAAATAATGACATCAATATCCCTGAAAACTATCCTCTCAAAATAGATTGAAACCGATCAAGTGCCAAGGCAAAATCACAGCAAGACCGCGGCGCTCTTCAATCTCAACTCAGGAGTTTCCAATTAGCACCAAATACAGGCAATAGCAAGCTCACAAGAAAATGCAAGTCACGAGACAACGACACGGCAGCTTTTTCACTTTCCCAGCAGAAAAAAAACTCAAACCGCAACATGCTTCTCCCTTGCATGCAAATTCAATTTAAGAYCCGTCCTGCTCGAGTGACCCCCAATCCCCAACCCCAACCCCGAAATGTATACATATGGCACATTCACTCCATAAACATACACTGAGCAGCAGTCTAGCCTTCAATTCTGACTGAAATCTCTTAAAAGCCTGTCAAGCTCCAGCTCTTTTTTCTCAAAAAAGTTCACATCGTTATTCTCTACAATGTGAAGATAGAATTCCATACGCTCCATCAATCTCCTCTCCTTCACAACGAAATCAACTGTTTCAGACAGGATAAACTCAGAGCAAACCATTCCAACAAAGGTTACGAAGTGGTCTAAAAACAGACCCCCTATTCTGTGCGTTTGGAAGAACATACATATGAGAGAAAAGTCTCAATCCCCGTTCATGAGCGATATTCATACCAATACCGTGCCCTCTTGTACAAAGCGATCCCAAGTGCCCCTTTCTACACAATTTCAAAAGCTTCGCTGTGTACAACGCAGAGATTCACGACCATATATGAAAACTTTCCGAAGTGGATTTTCTTTAAGAAGGCCTCCTTCTAACATTGTAAGAAACCCCAGAGTTTCGGCAGCGTGAGTCACAACCAAGAAAATGGGGATGCAAATTCAGAAAGCATTCAGAAAGGTGTGTTCAGGCCTCAAAACCAGACCGCAATCCAGCCATGATTGTGGAAAGGTTTTGTACTCTCTAAGAACCCCAGACCTCTCCTCAAATATTCAAAAGAAACTCGCTGCTACCGAAGCATCCACTAACCCGTGTACAGTACAATCACGCCCTCAAATGTGGACCTATGGAAGGGAATCAGCTTACGACACCCAAGGCTGGCTGACGACCAATTCTTTAGCAGGCTACCAACTTCTACAATTCAAACATGTCGGCAATTAAACCACTCGCTCTTGGCACACTAGGGTCCACATTCTTAGAGTAGAACCGTAAGACCACATCATCAAGACGACGCTCTTGTAGCCGTAAAAACACAACCCCAACCCCAACCCGGCGTAAGCCACCGCAATAGTTGAACCAACAAGAATTCGCGTCACCTGCTACTCTACAACTACTGTAGATCAGAAGACCGTCAAGGCCGTGCAAACCACCTCACGCTTCGTAATACTCCGATTCCTTTCATAACTCTCGCCAACAAATTCCACACAGCCCTAAAAACACTCCATTCATAAAGCCGAAATTCTATCCAAATGACACCAATAAAACCCAAGGCTACCTTGGAAAAACAAATAAATAAAACTCGTGCTGCAAATCTCTCGGAGWAGAAGAGCCGCTTCACCGCCTCTTCCCCTGCCCCTACCCCCCTTGCACCGACCCCTTTCCAAAACGCCACATCGCCTCCAACAACTTTCAAAGGAAAGCAATCGATCTTGCGAATTCAGTGACTGCGAAGCTAAGAATCTTGCTGGTCTAGCGAAATTGCATTCGATGAGAAGGGGCGTGGAGCGCACAGCTCCATCTCTCGCTCGCTCGCAGGCAACGYGCAACGTGATCGGGAGAAAAGGATCGGCAACAGGACAGCCAACCCCCATCTACTGTACAAGGCCCCGAGGAGGGGAGGCTAAAATCTAGGAAATGAGAAGACTGGAGATTTCGGAAAGGTAGATTATAAATATGTCTGTAATTGTTTGGATGCATGCAGATTTGCACATCTACGATATGGGGGATACTTTTGCTTTTATACGACTTTTACTTTTATACGTGTCGTTTTATCATGATGGACGGGATCGACGGGRGCGATCGTATAGGACACCGGGAATTGTAATTCATTGCAACTGGATGAGGTTAGCTCACTGGCTGTCTGGCTCTTTTGTGGCACTGTCTTTTTCTTTTTCTCCTTTTGGGAAAACAGAACACTGTCAGGCAGTGCATTAGGGGAGTTTCATTATAAGAATAATTGTAATTATAGCATCTTATCCATTAGCAAACATGGATAATTATTTAGACATGTTTCCATATGCCAAATAGGGATTGGAAGCAACTTGTGAAAACTATGGTGGTATGAAATTTCACTCAATTCTTGTGAGGTGTTATTGTAAGGTATGCATTGCATATCAAAATCAACAAGTTATAAAATAGCTAGTTTTCACATTGATTTGCTTGTTTATCATTTGGTGTTTTCATTATTGTTGTAGATTCTATACATTCAGAACATGGATAATTAAATGTAGGTTTCATACATCATTAAGATATAAAACAAGACTTGTGAAAATCTATTGTGGCTTAGAATTTCATGCAATTCTTGCAAATAATGTGTACCATAGATTAGAAATATCTAATATGTTGTCATATTTGTATAAGGGTTTAGGAAGATAGGGTCTTATAAAATTAAAAAAATAGAGGTGAAGAGACACAAAGTTTCAACCCAAATGAAGTTATTCCTCAAAATAACTCATTGTCAAATTTAAACCAACTTTCAAGATTTCCAAGGATTTGTCCATCCATTGATTAAGCCCTTTTAAGGAATTACAAAAGTACAATAAGCTTAAAATACTTCTACTCACATAAAAGTTATTTTCATTCAACAAATATCTCTAATAAGTCACATTGAAATATATCTTCTATTTAAGTTGGTTAATATTGCTTCTAAAATATTGCTTACCAAGTTGATTCTAAAGTCAATTTTGCTTGACAAATTTGACTCTAGCATTTAACCCTCTAAACAGATTTGATACATCAACATGTAAAATATCTCATTAAAGTTTTCAAGGACATTATAAAAAGGTTGGGCTCTTGGTTTGACTTTATCCACAAATATAACCAAGTTGTTTTATTGTTTGGGTATTACAACATACAATGCAATATATTTGTCTTTAGTTTATATGTTACCAAAGAAAGGAATCCATTTTTGTGACTATTTGCCATTTTCTATGAGATTTTACTTGTTAAAATGGGATTTTTTTTAGCTTGAATATTGTCTTAAGTTTGAAAAGTATTCTAAAGAAAGAAAAAAATACATTATTTAGTTCAAATACCTAATGATTAAAGTATGAAAATTGCCCCTGATTTAAAACCGGCATCTTTGGGCTCTATACATCTCCAAAATCAGTTATGTACCTCTATAGAAGAAACAATTTCAGAACCAAACTTTTGATCCTTTCATAATTTTTGCATATTGTATCCAAATGCCGCATTCTTAGGGTATTCACAACGGATTCAAGGCCAGCAATCTCCCACGAGAAAATTGTTGAGCCAGCACGGCCACTCCAACTGCACGGCAATTCAATATTCGCTGGTGGTTCCGCATTTCCATAGAAACAGGGTTTTTTAAATTACTAAATGAGAAACTGTGGTGAACTGAAGTCCTCCGAGGACTTTCAATTGGCTGTTTCTGCAGCTGAAGGAAAATTCGTCTCTAGACTTTCTCTCGTGGGTGTGCACGTGTGATGATTGTTGTGTGACCTACTGTAGGCACCCCCTAAAAATCGCCTCTAATCTAAAAGCGTCATCTTCAGGCTCTGTAAGGTAGGATGCTGCAAAACCAATCGTGATGGAAAATTGTTAACATCCATGACGTATGTTCACTTAAGGTTGATAATGTTTCTATGTAGTACATGAATTAATTTTTAAATCACAAAAAATAAGACATGTATTTGCGGGACTACGTTTCTACCTTAAAATGAACAAACGTGCTACATGTTAACAATTTTCCATTGTGATTGGTTTTGCATCGTCCTACCTTACATCTCCAAAATCAATTAACAATTATGTACCTTGGTATGTGGAAAAAACACTTTTAGAATCAAACTTTGACCCTCTATAACTTTTGCATATTGTATCCAAATTTTGCGTTCTATGGTGCACTCGCACCTCCTTTCACTTGCCAAGAAGATAGTATGAAAATCTAACCAGCCTAATAATAGTAATTAGTAACAGTACATATTTGAGGCAGTTTTGCGTGTGCCCACCTCAGATGAAAAGTAGACGAACATAACTTAACTCTTGAAGGATGGGCTTGTGACCATGGAAATCATCCATTTTCATACTGTGGAAATCACTGGTATAAAAAAAAATTCCAAAAGCATGGATTGGAAGTCAAAGTACTATAGAAGATCTCTCCTTTCCATTTCTATTTCAAAGGATGAATAATTGCACTTCTATTCTACACATGAGAGTTCCTTATCATTCATCGGATGCCAAACGCAAGCCTCGACGTTTATGGGTTAATGTAGATATTCTCATTTTTTAGTGATGGAAAAGTCTTGCTTCTTGTTTTTCAGTTGGTGTTAGTGTGAGATTCGGTTTGGTTAGTTTAACCCTTAAATGCCCAAGGCCATTTGGGAGCTTCTAGGAATTTGCTCTGAATTGAACTAAAAACTAACATTTTGGTAAGTTGTATCAATTCTTTTTTTGAATTGTAGCCTTACAAATTCAAACTAGACATGTTAGTGATCACATGAGAAAAAAAAACACAACAATATCAACTACAAATTGAAAGATTATAATGCTTGATGATGAGGGTGTTCAAACTATGAAAGTGAGTTGAAGTTTTTGAATCCTCTTTTCAAATGTCAAATCTAAAAAATTAGTTACCAAAACAATATGGCCGGAGGGAACTGACCCGCTCACTCAATCCCTCCAAAAAACGCTAAATTTTTTTATTTTTCGTGCATGATAAAATTTGCAAATTTTGAATTCTTATTTGCAATTAAAGGCCCTAAATTAGCTGGAGGTAATGTACATGATAAATTAATGCACAAAACAAGGAGCTTTTTCGTTTACTTGCACCCCTAGAATGACTTGGAGGGGCCGAGCAAGGGGGCCAATAAGATTTTTTTCTCATTTATTGTAGGCAATGCCAAAAGCAATCTTCATTGTAGTGAGGAAGCTATTTACATCCTTACAATAGATAGAACCTACAATTTGTAGATGAAAATTTATTTTTTCATCCAAAACAATGTACATTCATCCAAAATAGAGTGATATGGTTCCACGATGTGATCAATAGTCTCTCATGGTTTCATCCACTGTGAAAACAGGAATATATCACCAAAAACATTCATCGCTTTTTAGTGAAAAAAATCGCTCAAAGAAAACACCCTGGGGCTAGTTCACCCCGACCAAAAAGACGGATGAGGTCAAAGGGCAGTGAATCTTAAGTTGGTGGGGTCAAAGGAAAACAATATGCCAATTGCCTGGGCAAGAACAGAATCTCTGGAAATTGGCACCACCACTTGCAGCCCATATCAAAGCATCGAAGTAAACCGACATTGAAGCTTTATGGGGAACTGCACTACACTACTACTCTATTGTGCCAAAACAAACGGTCAAATATCTGTAAATTTAACCCTCGAAGGACGGACCGGTGGCCGTGGAAATTATGCATTTTTGATACAGAGTGACATCATCTACTTTGAAAAGCCAAATGTACTCATTGGAAGTCAAAGTACAAGAAAAGATCTTCCCTTTCCACTCCTAATACAGAGGATGAAAAGTTGTGATTCTATCCTACAAGGTTTGATTCTTTGTCATCTAGAGGACACAAAATATACGCCGCAATGTTCAAGGGTTGAACCCTATTCTAGGAGAGAAGCACCAAATAAGGTACAAGCACCCAATAACGTCTAACATCGTCAATTTCTATACATAGTAGTCATTTCAGATGACAAATGTATGTAGACTGTGAGGTAAATCATCCCATTGTTGGAGTAGGCCCCATTGTGGTCAAAATTGTAATGGTGGTGTACATTTGAGTTCTCAAATGTACACCACCATTACAATTTTGACCACGATGGGCCTACTCCAACAATGGGATGATTTACCTTAGATAGCTTTTATTTTTACCTAAATGATAAGCTATCTACAGTCTACCTACATTTACCTACATTTATGTTCTAGATACAATATTTGAAATAGAAATTGAAGTGGTTAGGAGCACGGACTCCATTGGATGACTCTACCATACAATAGAACCTTCCTAACTCAATAAGATTGGGACCAATTTGACATATTAGATAAGAGAGGTTATTGCACTAGGGAGGAGCATAATCTTTGTATGTAGTTCATATTGTTAAACTCGGACCAATAATCTATGTTCTTTGACAGAACTTTATTGAGTTAGCCCTTGAACGGCACAACGGACGTTTTGTGTCCTCTGGATCACAGAAAATCAAACCGTCTAGGATAGAACTGCAACTTTTCATCCTCGGTATTAGGAGTGGAAAGGGAAGATCTTTTCTAGTACTTTGACTTCCAATGAGTGTATCTGTCTATTCAAAGTAGATGATGTCACACAATATCAAAAATGCATGATTTCCTCTGCCACCGGTCCGTCCTCCAAGGATTAGAGAGGATCAAGTTAGCGAAGTTCTACTGTAATATTCACTAAGTTAATCCATGTAGGATGAGGCAACCATGCCTGGGCCTCGGTTTCTAGTATTTCACATTTTCGTAATGGTTCCCTTACGTATTAGGCAAAACATGATTCCCCAATCCAGTACCCCGTGCGTTTTCCATTCCTGCCTTCCTTCCCCGTTCCCCGTTCCCCGTTCCCCGTTCCCTGTTCCCTGCTGTCCAGTCAGTGGGCAGAGCCGCAGCAGCAGCTTCCGGCATCTGTTTGGTGGATTGCGGCTGGGAAAAGCCCACCGACCAATAGCGTCGCAGTTTGGTCTACCCCTGCAGGAGGCACACGATATGATCCACTGCAGTTCCGGCATGAGCCCTGCCCTCAGAAATAGAAGAAAATAAAGCTTTAATTAAAAAATTATTTAATTTTTTTTTATAATTTATAATATTGTACTCCGCCCTGGTGGAGGTTGGACAGGCCGGCCAGTCAAGTGGGAACTGAAAGGTGGCACACCAGCTTCAGTCCACATAAACAAAAAAGAAAAAAATCTAAAAAAAAATCTAATAAATTTTATATTTTTTATATTTTTTTTAAAGACATAATGAAACAGCCCAACAACAGCCACAAACAAAAGAGAATGGGTGACCCTCCATTGTGTGGCATAGAATTGGAATGGGGGCCAGCCAATTGTGGAGGGGAGTACAGAAAGCTCATGCCATATGATTTGCCGGGCGTCACACTTGCTCACCGTTTTTTTTGGTGTGGGGGAGGGGGTCATTTGTGGGGTTTACTTTATTATTATTTTTATTTGGTAGGTAAAAGGGAAGGCGGTTAAGCTAAAACATACAGTAAATAGGAAAAGAGAAGGAGTGTTTTGGTGTTGGAAGTCGAGTGGCATGGGGGAGTGATAGCATGTGAGCATAGAATCTATGAGCCCGTGAGACCAGGAGTCTACATTATAGACAACTTCTATGGTTATAGGTGTTTATATTATAGGCTCTTTTCATATTATAGTGTACCTATGTTATAGAATCTTTCCATGATATAGTGTACCTATGTCATAGATGCATATGTTACAAACACCTTCAAATGGTTGTAGGTATATATCTACAATTACTCAATTAGGTTCAAGGCTTGTAGGTTGTTCATGTCTCTCCACTCATGTGCTAGCATTATTGGGAGTCCAGTGGCATCAAGAGCTTGGTGATAGGATAGTCTTCTCTTTTAGAGGTTGGAACTCATTTTTAGAGGGATTAATTGTTTATCAATTAGGCAGGGGCTATTTTTTGCATCCTTGGAGAGGGGACTTGCATTGTGAACAAAATTGTCTTATTGATGGCTCTTCAACCAACCCAAATKCTAGAATTAAGTGAAAAGTTTCTTCTAGGCATCTAGGGGGGCATAATATCTTTCCAATACGGAGAAGGCCATTGCCAGATCATTGAACTAGTTAGTTATGCAATGATATGTGGTGTATGGGCTTGCAATTTGTTTACATGTATCTTAACCCTTAAATGATGTCGAGGCCATTTTTTGGCAGATGAATGAGAGAGCATCTTCTTGTATAGGACAGAAGTGCAACTATTCATCCTCAAAATTTTGTGTGAAAAGAGAACATTTTCTATAGTACTTTGACTTCAATCCTTACTTTTGAAAATTTTTAAACCAATGATTTTCAAAATTCATGATTTTCACAGTGACCCACCCGGTGTTTAAAGGTTAATTGAATTCGGGGAGGTTATAGCAAAATCAAAGAAGTTTGCAAATTAGAAAGCTTGTGTGGATTAAGCTGAACTGACACCCTCACTCATTTTTAAAAGAAAAACACTGAAATTTTTATTTTCCACATGATAAAATTTGCAAGTTTTGGATTCATATTTGCAATCAAAGGTCCCAAATCAGTTGGAGAAGGTAAACAAGATAAATTAATCAAACACAAAGTAGGGGGTCTTTTTCTTTGTCCCCACCCTTTAAATGACTTGGGAGGATGAGTGAGGAAGTTAGTTCACCTTGACTCTTGTGTGTAGGATTAAAGAGGTGTACATTACTTAGGAATGGTAGAGTGCATAATAGGTGTTGATGTGGATTATGGAGAATAATTGGTTCTTTGATAACAATTTTTTTTAACTTAATTCCTCAAGGGCAATCAACTCTTGTGGAGCTTTTGGAAACCTTGGGCAAGGTCTCCTAATGTGAATTTTGCACATGATTTTTGAATTTTTTTCCAAGGTGAAGGATCATAGCAGCTATATCACGAGTAGAAAATATATGAAAATTCAAAAGACATTCGGATTGCTAACCACTTGACAAAATTATATTGCTCAAAAGTGGCTCCAAAAGGGCTAGGCAACCCAAATAGTCCTTCCTTCCCTTGCCTAAAACTAGAGCAAGAGAGTGATTGAGCTTGAATATTTTGAGAGAAGGGTGGATGGTATAGGAAGAGATTGTTTGTAAAAGGACACCTATGATGGGAGGATTGAAGTGAGGCACCCTTCAATCCAAACAAACAAACTCTTCCTACATAAAAAATTGCAAATATTTAACCTCATAGGAATCCCCATGAAACATCCTTGCAAGGTTAAATTCAAATTCTAGGAATCTCACAAGGTGTGAATCATTCAAGAAATGAATGGATATCCAATTAGAAGGTTTTTACAGTTGGAATTGTTAATTCCCAATGCGTCTCCAACAAAGGAGGTTCCACTCAAAGTTTTCCATTTTAGTACTGGACGAGCTCAATAAATCCATAGTAAGGTATAATATAAGTAATAYGCTTTTAAATATAATTAGGAATAATATTTTGAGATTTTAATTTTAATACTATGAAAAAACACATTTTTGTAGAAGTTTACCATTGAGGAGTGTTTTGGCAATTTCTTGTACATCATAATGTTTGCATTTTGGGGGGACATGCTACAATCAAGGAAAGGCAATCATGCAATCATGTTTTTCAACCAAATTATCCTATAAAGGTTAAAGGCATGCCTAGGGTCAAGCAAAAAGTATCTCCTCAATAATTTGTGACAAAAACATAAATTAGTCCTTTAATGTCAAAGTTTTTGAAAATAAACTTAGAAGGGGATTGAGAGGTGGGTTGTGATATGTTAGGACCCTTGTCACAATCTTGGATGGAAAAATCCATTGATAGATGAAAGAGATGATCATTGAATTAGGACTTTTGTTAAGACCTTTGATGGATGAGTGCATCGATGGATGAACTAATTCATGATGAAATATGCACTAGTAGATAAGTAGAGATTGCCCTGACTGACATAGATATCTCTAGATGGCGTATTTGTACACTAGAGTTAAACAATTCAAGTTGGATGACAAGGGCACTGAAGTGCTTAACCCCCAAATGACCTTGGAATATCTTGAGCTTCTAGAATTAGCTCTAAATTGGACAAAAAGCCAACATTTTGATATGTTGTATCAATTCTTTCTGAATTGTAACCGTATAAAATCAAGCTAGACATGTTAGAGTTTACATTAGAAAAGAAAACACAACAATATCTCTTACGGATTGAAAGATTATAATGTTTGATCATGAGGGTGTTAAAACTGCAAAAGTGATTTGAAGTATTTCAATCCTCTTTTCACATGTCAAATCTAAAAAGTTGGTCACCAAAAAAATATGAGGTTAAAAGTAGTAATATGCATAACCCCAATCAATTTATGGCTTCTCCAAATTTACTCTACAATTTTTTTAAATGAAATTCTAATGTGATTTTTTCTCAAAGATCTAGTGTATTTGAGGCTCATTCCCAAGAGCCCTCAACACTACAAAAAGTCAAGATTGCAATGGACACCCATGCACAAAATCTTGAATAGAAAAATCATAATCAATYATTTTCAAAATCAGATTTTTGAAGMTAAAACTAAACTTCAAAAAGAATTTTTCAAAAATATAAACTACTAAAAATAGTAATTTGGTAAGGTTTTGTTTAACTTAAAAAAATGGTCAAGGACACATTCTGTCCTCAGGGTCATTTAGGGGTTAAAGATAGATATCTGCAAATGATATTTATGCAGTGTAGTTGACTTGGATGACTAGTGCACTGGATAAAGACAAATGTGTTGGAACTTGGAGTTAGCTAACTCCAAATAGAAGAACAAGATTTGGATAAAAGATGATTTGGATAAGATATAATTAAAGAAGTGTAATTAGGACTTTTATTTTAGTGGATGGTTTTAGATGGAACTATGGATAGAAAAATAAAGATAGAAAGTAAATTCTAGTCTATCTCAAGGACTAATCATAACATTGTTAACCAACGCTGGGGCCCTTTCGCTCCCCCCAAAAGTGGAGCCTTTAGAATCAGAATCACTCGAGCAGTCAATGAATTCTTCTCTATTATAACTAAACTGTCCCCCTAGGTATCTAGGGGAAAAAGATACCTTCAGCTGGGGGGAAGAATATAAGCCAATATACAATGTTATGATAGTCTTTATTGATAGTCTTTATTGATGGTCTCCATTATGTAAGACGGAGCTCGGGGATGAGGAGACTCTTTTTGAAGATTGATCTCTCTTTACGGTCGGGTGGTTTGAGCTCTTTAATAAAGAATATTTATTAATAAATATGTTTTTGAGTTCATATGTAGAGCTTACTATGATTTGAAGTTACAAGCCATGGAAGGTCAAATAGACTTTCATTTTAAATTTGGAACTTCAAATCATAAAATACACTTATTAACAAATATTCTTAACAAAGAGCTCAAACCACCCGACCATAGAGAAAGATCAATCTCTAAAAGAAAGACATCTCCTTACCCCCAAACTTTGTCTTATGTAATGGAGACTATCGATAAAGACTATTAGTCCTTAAGATAGACTAGGACTACTTTTTTTTAATCTTTATATTTTTTTCTATGTTTCTATCTAGAACCATCCACTAAAATAAAAGTCCTAATTACACTTCTCCAATTATATCTTATCCAAATCTTATCATCTCTTTCATCTCAAACTTATCATCTCCTTCATCTATCAATGCATTTATCCATCCAAGATTGTGACAAGGGACTTGACACAATTAGTCCCTAAGAACTATTTTCTATCTTCATCTTTTTATTCATGGTTCTATGTAGAACCATTGACTGAAGTAAAAGTGCTAGTTACACTTCTTCAATTGTATGTTATCCAAATCATCTTTAATCCAAATCTTGATCTTCTTTTTGGAGTTATCTAACTCCAAGTTCCAACACACTTGTCTTTATCTAGTGCATTAGTTATCCAAGAGAAGTTGTCTAACTGCACTACATGAATCCATCCACTACTAGAAAATGATGTCCAAATCAACAAAAAAATGGACAATTTTTTTGTTGAATTGAGCACTGTATCGACCATTTTCACAATTTTTTGTTGATTTGGCACAAGTTAACAAATTTGTCATAATATTCTTGTTGATTTGAATAGCACAATGTCCGAAGCAACAAAAAATGAACACTTTTTTGTTCATTTTAAATTATAAGACTTTAGAGTAGTTTTTCATTATTTGTTAAATGTTTAAATCACTACAGTTGAAATTCTTCATAGAATGGAATTTAAAAAAAATAAAACATTCACAATTCAGTGCTTTATAAACTCAGCAGACTTCAGACCTCAATTTGGCATAGTGAAACAACTTTTTTGAAAACACTTTGAATTAGTAAAAGTTAGAAATTCAAACTATTTTTCACCTCCAAAAATCTATTTGAGGTTTCAAGCCTCCGATCAAAAGTTATGGACATAATTCAGAGAGAGGTTTAATGAAATTTTTTTTTAAATTTTTGAACACTCTCTCTAAATTATGTCCACAACTTTTGATTGGAGGCTTGAAACCTCAAACGGATTTTTGGAGGTGAAAGATAGGTTGAATTTCTAACTTTTGCTAGTTCAAAAAGTTTTCAAAAAAGGGGTTTTATTTTGCCAAATTGAAGTCTGAAGTTTGCTGAGTTTACAAAATAATAAAAAACAAGAAACATTTAAATAAAAACAATCACCTATGTTAGATATGTAAGTTCATGCGTGGTGCATTGGCTTAGAACCTTGTACCACTTCCATGAAGTGCAAGGTTCGAACCCTTGCACCAACGCACCCTCATTCCTTGACATGTGACCGCATGCCCATGTGGCCGGCCATGGCAAGAGTTGCCCACATGGCGTGCCATGTCAGCAAGCCATAGGTATGACATTTTATATGCTGACATGGAACTTGCCACATGTCAATTTTTTAATTTGTTGGTTTGTTTTTATTTTTATTTTTATTTTTTTACATATGAACAAATCAACAAAAAAATCAACAATTTTTTGTTGGACAATGTCCAAGTCAACTCAACCTCTTGAATAAAAAAAATCAACACTTGTAAAATTTTTGTTCATTTTGACAGAGATTTTTTAGCAATGATTATTTGGGATATGAAAGTTACAAGTAATAGCGCATCTAAGTTTGCCAAGTGCACTCGAAACTTGGAGGCAATAAATGTTCTATGTAGCAAGTTTCAAACTACTTGAAATGAACCATTAAGTATTTAGTTCCATTTTGTGACATTAATGAGGACAAAAGCAAATACATTGTTAATACTGAACTAAAATACACATTTTGGAAGGGCATTAACTATTTTTTGAAACATTACTGTTTATAAGCAAATCCACAAGTAATTGCATGCTTTCACAACTTTATCGGAATTGAATGTGCCAAATGATTGACTCCACGAAACACAGCAACTAATTATATAGAGACAACATTTGCTTTAAAGTTAGGTTTGYTTTGCTTGAAGTTGAAACTTGGCCCCTAAAAGCCTCACTTTATATGTATTGGTGGATGGGTGCGTTCACCGATACTAAAATATAGAAAGCACTTTTATGTTTCTTCTAGAATTTGGATTGCATTGAACTCATTTTTCCGCTCATTGATGGTCAGTGGCACTATTCTTGTCTTTCAATACTTTTTCTGCCCACCAAGCTTCACATGTAAGCCCACCCTAACTTGTTGACAATAAGGCAACAAAGTATCTTGACAATGTGCGTGATACTACTTAACTAATATACCAAAGTAACTTAGCACACACTCTATATTTATATTATAGTGCAGGCATAAATTTTACTGTATTTGATATAGTTTCCAATTTGTTTATGTAATGACACTAAATTGGCAATGCCATTAATTTAGCACCCTCACTCATAGGATAAATCAATACAGCTTTACACTTCACAATCAGCATGCCAGCATTCAAGGCAATGTGGTGAGAGTTGCCTTAACTTAATTGTGTGTTTTTGGACTCCATCCTAATCCTCAGCTGGTTGGCAAGAGGGGTCACTGTAAGCAAACACATGCATCTCTGTAAGCATCTTAGTGTTTGTGCAAGAGTGATTTTTGGGACTGCATTCATGCATTTGTGGAGAGAACTTGGGGTGCAAACTTGGACCCAAATCTGTTAAGGATAAATTTCTATCAGCATGTATGATTCTCGTATGCAATTTCAAAATGGGAGGTTACAGATCATTTAAAGGCGGAAGTAGACAAACCCATTTTTCATTCAAGACTACACTAGTGATCATAACAATTTAATCAAGCCATGCTTACACCATTTGCTGACTAGTCCTACCAAGTGTATGAATAAATGAGTTGCTGCAGGACAAGGGTCAGCATAGGAGAAGGGACCAGRTCCGAAAAGTTTTAGGTCCTCTACCTTATGGCCATATCATGATAAGGTGACARWTCAGACTGTAGCAGATGATATTGAACTGATAGAAAGAGTTTCTCATGTGATTGGGTCTGCCCTGCTCAGACAAAATACACGAAAAGGACAGGTACACTGACTACCAACAATTAGAAGCTCATGCTTTAGAATTTGTATTAGGTCATGCTTATACCTCATGCTCGTTTTCAGACGTTGGGAAACTAAAATTTACCTACGGGTTTTCAGCTAATTTGTAACACAAACTATCTCTCCAGAAGGCTAATCCCACTCGGAGATTTTGAAATATTTACACATCCGCTGAAGAATATGGTTCAGAGATAAAATGTTCAAAACTTGTATATAGGGACAGTTTCAGAATCCAGTCGGCTTATAAACCCTCACCTAAATTTGGCGAATGGMAGCACATCAGCATTGCGTATTGCAAGCTCTTGCCAGAGCCTCTCTTCCAGGCCCCTCGGACCCAAACGCTTCACCGCACTGATAGTCAGATCGTCTGAGATTGCTGGAGAGACAGCCGAACTGCTTTCCCTCGAGTCAGTGCTGAATTTTAACAATATACCTGCGAAAATACAATCCTGTCATTGTTTCCTCTTGACGTTGAAGCAATCAGTCAGAAGAAAGAATTTCAAGGCAGGCTCAGAATTCTGAAATTCAGCACTGAAGTTACAGCTGAAGGATTTGCATCAGAATAAATACTCGRGAAATAAGATGTGAAGGTATCAAGGCAGYCCTTCCTCACTCTTGGTTATACCAGCTTCACTCATAATGTTTAAYCCCAAAGGGCCAAGGTTTCYGGGTTTTAGAARTCAAAGYTCATTGATCATATTGTGTAAAACATAATTCAGATGAAATCGAAATTTATATCACTAAATCAGTGAAGAACATCACATCTGTTGGTAAATAAATAAATAAGTTTGGACAAAAGAAAATTCACACGTGACTTACTAAAAATTGCTTAAAAAYATSAAGATTGCATGCGACAWATACAATAGGGATGGTAGTTTCTGTATACGCTAACCTCAAGATCTAGAGCAGAACTGCTTTTCAGGATTCTCTTAATTTCCTTAGGTTCATKCCTGGCAATAGATGCTATTTATGCGATAAAACCATATTTCGGTTCGTTGGCAGTTTGAGGGTGATRGATAATGTTGCAAGGACTCAGGCAAGGACTTCACGTTAACTCCTATATGCCCAGAAGGGCTTCTCAAGTCACGAGACAAGGTTAGTGTTACGTATTGATAGTTTCAGTCAATTCATAAACCTGGGACCATTACCACGATTTTGTTGTTCATATAATGGAGTTTTTCAATCACAAAAATGAATAAAATAAAATCACACGCATGTTTGAAAAAYGAATCGTTCYAAAACTTTGGAATGTCCATAGATTCATGAAGTTTTGTGCACTTATGCATTCAAAGTGCGACAATCACATGTTTTCTATGTGATGTCCGTGTCAAAAAGATAAGGTCCTTCTTATCAAATGACTTATTATGTCAATGCTTCTTAGATTTATTTAATTTTATAAAACCTTTAGAAATTTTAGAAAATTCTATTTAACAGCTGAACTTTAATGAAATTCAGAAAAAATCTTTTATTATGCAGATAAGCGTAATAAATAATATTAAACTAAAAGTTTAATAATAAAATGAAATCGATTGACAAAAACTTAAATTTTCAACTTGATTTTGGTATACCCTATAAATTCCAAATGAAGATTTGAAAAAATTTGGGACAAAAAGAGTGAAAATGACATTCGAAAATGAGAGAAAATGAGGAAAAACATAATGCATGAATACTTACCAGGCGTCCTGAAAGGGCTTGGCATGACAGGAGTGCGTGTAACGTCACTTTCAGTGTGGACCGTCTCTCCAGGGTCACAAGTTCTAAGAGGCGAGACACCGAACCCGGGAGTTTGCAGAGAAAATAATCCATCGTCTCCATTAGTAACCTGCGCCAGAGAGGTCTCAAACACCAAGCGAGACTGACAGAAAGAATGTTCAGGAGTCCAAAGATCTTCGGCTCTGGGTGTCACTTGACCATCACTATCAGTAGTAATTGCAACAAAAGGCGATGGACTTTCGTTAATAGTAGAAAGGACTCTGGTTGAACGGGGTGGTGAATGCATGCAAGGTGTTTGGGGTAGTGGACTGATAGATGTGCTTCTACGTGTGCCACCTGTCCAGTCTCGTGGGGGACTGCATGTGAGGGGTTCACTACCATCGGAGCTCTCACAATCTAACAGGTCAGGGGCAACCAGAGGGGAATAGCTGATGGCACCAAACTCTAAATCAGTGATTAGTGGACTGACACTGCTACATTTGCATCCACCAGGAGGTGTTGATTCATGACTTCCTGTGGTAGACGGCTCTTGATCATGGTTTCTAGGCAACGAAGATCGCTCGGCAGCTGCCCTGAGGAAGATACTCAARTCCTGAAAGAGAATCATAARAACTCAGTTACCTGAGAGTGGTCCGGTCAACACTAGAAAATTGTTGAGATGTCAAAGAAGATACCTTCTATCAACCCGTAAATGACCAAGGATTCATGGTTTGAATGAAAGATTTGTATGATCATAATGGAAAAAAYATTTTTKTGATGGGACCAATTTTTATATCACYGGGATCTAAAGTTGAAAGTTYCSATATGACCTACTCGAAACTGCTTTAAAKTCGTGAGGTTTGGACCTGTTAATCTTGTTAGGGGTCACAAYTGCAAATAAATAGTCACATTCAATCCGGTCGTCATTGGGACGAAGAAACGCAKAACAACTTGAATTGACGAGATTAACGTCGTATGAGCGCATTKATTGCAGCATCTAAACTTGGATGATTTGAAGAGAAATGCTGACCTGGAGGTTAGCATCAATGTTGGCCAAGGCATCGGYAAAAACCTGAACCTCGGCATCAGCAATATGATTCGATGATGCAAGCGTGTGAATATTCAACACCGTTGAGTCAATCTACATACGAAAACACTAATAAATCAGAAACAGACGTGGAGTACTAACAACGTGAAGACGAATACAAAAGTACAGTAGATCACCAAGCTGACCAGTAAAGAAAATCGGCTACGCCAGTCCAGGCAGTCAAAACGAGATGTGACTTCGTAGTCAGACTATCCGGAGACTCCCAAAGAAGACACTTGACACAAATAATGACGAGAGCTATGATCACCTGACGTCACCTTAACATCAAGAAAGTTCTAAATTTTTGCTGCGAGAAAGGGACGGAGAGATACCTGGTGCAGAGTTTGCGTGACTTGTGTATGAACATCAAGCAACTTCTGAAGAGAGCTTCGGGTTTGATTACGTATTGCTTGACACGGTTCGTCATGCTGTATTCCATGAGGCTGACTGTGCTCTTCATCTGAGAATCTCCTTACTTTTGGATAAGGAGTGCCATTGCCCCTCGTAGCTTTCATTTTCGCTTCYGACACGCTACCCGTGTGACATAATAAGCTCTTTTGCAAGAATGTTGTGTTAGGGGCCGTCCCGTCTCGTGTAGTAACCACTGCTACCAGCAGCAACTCACCTATTCACATAATTGGTTAATTAGCAACTRGTGTAAACATGAATTTGGCTATCTTTGATCGTTGGTCTTTGAATGAAAATAGGGATGCTAATTGTCATTCATTGTGGTCTATAACCTTTCACATTGAAATTGCATAAGGAATTCATAAAGTGATAAAAAGAAATTAATCTGTACAGATTCAGCTCTTTATCCAAAGGYTTCTCCACAGCTGTCCACATCTCCCCAAAATACACACCTACATAAGTCAAAGTGACGCAAATAACGCCTCCACCTTCTGTACCATTCTGGAATAGTGCCTAGCCAAGGAACCAGACTCGAACCTAACCACAGTAGTAACAAAAAACTAATCGTGACATAAAATCTGCATCGTTTTGGTACATGAAAGGGATTGAAGGATAAATCTTTGCCCTTCCGATCCAGGCAAGAACTGTGCCCATGTAAAAGCTCGCCTTCAAGGTTAGCAAGGCTAGCGGCTGCCTCCCAGCCTTCGTAAAGTCGTGGAAATCACGTTTTACGTCTACAGGCTCATTTCGCMAAAAAAATGAAGTACCAGTAACAGCAGCAACCTCCATAAGGCATTGACGTACCAAATGGACTGGGTGCCAGAGCATAATACATCCAGTACAGTTCAGCCCAGTCAGGCCCAGAAAAAGAGCCAATTTTAAACACACTCAGAACTCTTTAATACAACTTCTCTAAGGCGACACTGGTCACACTGTAATTGACTTCAGCACACTTGTCGCACATTCAATCTATTTCAAAGTCGTCTGTTAGGACTTCAAACAGTCAGGTTAAAGAGGTTAGGGCGTACTGAGAATCAGCATCACAAGGACACATATTCTAACTAAACTGACAGATCTTTACAACCTCCATATCATAGCTTGGAAGGAAATTTTTATGAGACTATTGGTTGGGAGCCTYGGGAGTGTTCAGGAAATTGAGATCAGGTTACGGGTTTCGGGTGTCAGTTGCAATGGGAACGTGAGGTTTGATACCACAATCCCAATGCGCTCTTACAAGCTGCAGGTGCCAGGAAGWCAATTGAGAAGATGAGCTCTGTTACAATCCATAACCATTTCTTTTCATTCCAATTTCTAYAATCACACTCACTTTCACGTGATTTTCTTACTTCACCGACTATCTTGAAGTCGTCAYCGAGATTACACTTGGTAACTCGAATTCGGAGCCAAGTTGTGGGACAGTGGGAACAAGCAACATCGTTCAGAGCTCAGCAAGTACAACTTTCGACAAGCAGAATTCAGTTACGCAGTACACAGTACATAACAGGGTTGTCATAGCTCTAGACTTCTACTCCTTTCACTGATTCTTTCCGAATCGGGGGGCCCGCACCATTCTGAGCAGCAGAAATAGTGGAAATAGTACTCCGATATTGAGCTTCCAAATCGAGTTTAAGAAATCACTCTATATTGGGAACAAAATGCTCACACTCTGACACCCTAATATTCTGTCTCCACCTTCAGCCTCCGAAATCACCAAGAAAAACACTCATCAAACGAAATCCATTTCAGAAACAASCAAACCCTGACAAAAAGAAGTTGAAAGCTTACCTGCAACAAGAAACAAGAACTCTCTGTGTCTTTTGCCATTCAGTCCCTTGATTTTCCTGATCGCTCCATCGTCGCCCTTACAAATGTTCGCCCGATTCTTCCTGCCGACACATCAGAGATCACCGCAACCGATTGTAACAGCAGAATACATTCGACATTTTTGGAAGAATTGGAAAACTCGTCGCACTCATCGCTGTTGCGGCGGAGAAGTCCCGGAAGAGAATCAGTTTGAATCGGAGAGGGAGGGAAGCAACGGATGGGTCGAATGATGAATGATATTGTAGGAAGCTTTTCATCCATTTGAATTCTGTTCGTCGTTTCGAAGTCTGTTCGAAGTCCAGTATTTCAAGTCTACGCTTTGCACCAAATGACGGGCCACCGCTAAATTTCAAGTACCGACTTCAGAAATAGAGAGGGGTATCTCCACTGTTCGATCAGGCACGCTATCCTACGGATCGTAGGGATAGGATCATTCCTAATTTACATTCTTTTTTTTTTTTTGAACAAATGGGCAAGCCAATAATTTATATTGCTAATATATTGCTAATTTGCATTCTCATCCCACTGCTAAGTTAGAACTCCACCAAGTAAGACTGGAATACTAATCTGGATAGAATCCCATATTTTGTACAGTRCATTGTGATATTTATATAATGAAATTGCAGTGATTGATATGTGAGATTCCAAAGGTTCCGATTACAAAGAAAACTGCATTTTTTTCCACAAAAAATCTACCCCAAAAGAAGCAGTTTTTGAGGTACAGTAATTGTAAAAGAAGAAAATAACATTTCAAAGTTTGTGACACCTGTATGTTGAAAAAAGTAACTGAAAGAATTGAAGGACCCAATTTGCGCACAACGACCAGATTCAAGCCAGGATTCAAAGCCTTCAACAATAGTATCAACTCTTCAATCCTATCATTGCATCACTTTTTTTTTTTCTTTCTTTCTTGAAACACAAGTCATTGCATCAATTTCAGCACCTGAATCATGGATCAGGATATAAGTTACATTGATTCAGCAACAAATGCCAGAACCAAGAAGTATTTTATCATGTCCAATGTACCCATGGACGGGATTCAGCAAAGACTGTCGCATGCAAGAATCGCATGCAAAAATCAAGAACTATCAAATAAGCCCACTGTGCACATGAAAATGCACGCATTGATGCAGTCAAGACRAAAAGCGCAACAATGAAGAAATATTAACTCTATCATGCTTAATGTAACTTAGACATCAACCACCATCACATGAACAGAATGATCCCATTTCCAGAGCAAAAATGATAAACCACCATAAGTCCATAACCTTGATGGAGCCCATTTCTTAAGAGGTGGCAGTCAAACATTGGGATATGGAGAGCATGAAATCTTGTATTCCATTATCATGTTTTTCAGCATAATGGTATCCTCAAATAGATCCATATATGTCTGAATTTTGAAGAGCTAGTCCGGTGTCCTCGACATATCCATGATTGCAAAGGATCCAAACTCTTCGAGTGAAGTCAAAKTACACCCTCCTCCCTAGGAATGAAAACAACTTCCCTTGTCACTCTAATACACCTCTCAACATGTTTTTCATAGCAAGGCTTTAATGCTCAACTTCCGCCTTACCGACTGCATGAATCTGCAGCTCTCTCCTAGTCTAGAGCTCGCAGCCTGGTAGAAATTAATCTTCACCTCTTCCGCAGGCAAATAATGCACAAACAATTGATCACACCGAACTTGCCATCYAAAATTTCAAAGCAATGCACTTGAACTCTGATTCTCTGAAGTATCAATTTTACTGCAACGAAATTCAAAGATCATTCACAATACTTGCATCCGTTGAGCTAGCTAGGCTCAGCCGCTCATTCAAGTGTTTTTTCCTACCAAACTGCAACAAGCTCATCTCACAAGAGCACCAAAGCTCCAGGGTGCGTAACCAATAATGGGAAGCCGGTGCTAGCTGTACGCGTGTCGGTGCGCTCTAGCTACTGCGAACAATTCTCAAAGAAGTCCTCAACAAGTCCTAGATCTCAGATCATGGCCAACTGCGGGTGCAACCATACCACGTGCGAATTGTAGATCGTTCTATACCTGCGCCGCGATTCTATGGCTTTGAAGAAAATTGCAACCCGTAATGGATCGTTCACACTTTACAGGGCTGCTAGCTAGCTGTCGGGGGCTACTGCTCTCTACATGTGAAGGATAGCTCTTGGGACTGGTTGGTTTGCAGCGTAGTAGAGCGAGTTTTGGATTGCAGAGCAAGTGTACAGAAATCAATTGGCAAGGACGTGAAGATGGAAGCGGGAAATTAATTAAGGGAGGAAGTGGAAAAGACGCATGGGTATGGGGCTAGAGCCTCTCGTGATAGACCATAGTCTCCGTGTTGTTGAGGTTGCGGCGGACGCCTTTCTTGGCGAGCTCTCTATACTTCTTGCTGTTACCCTTGCAAAGCTCCACGGGGTACTTGGCAGCGTTTTTCTGGAGCTTGTGGAGCGCCGACTCGCCCAGGTCCACATTGCAGACGTCCGCCAGGCGCACCAGGTACAGCAGCACGTCCGAAAGCTCCTCGCCCAGGTGCTCCTTCTCCGCGTCGTTCCAGTCCGAAAGCCCGCGCGGCACTTCGCCTTTCCACTGGAAAATCTCCGACAGCTCGCCCACTTCGCCCACCTGCAGCGAACATGCATTCCACGATTCAGTCACTCGGATTCATTCCGCAAACAATCGATCTCCTTACACTCACAGACGGAGACCCTAACAGAGGTTTTCCATACAGCAGATCCGAATTCAGTAGTTCCATGTGATGATTTTCCAGCAGACTGCTCACAGTGCAGGGGAGGGGAAGGACCATGCCAGATCCCGACCAGCCTCGTGGTGTAGAAAATAAGCACAAGGAAGTCCCAAATCAGTGAAACTGGTGTCAATCTGACAGGCGTGGTGGGAAGAATGGCCCAACTGATATGTAACAGTCAGGCCCTTACTAGCTATCCGTTGCTCTGGTGCAACCGTTGAAACTTCCTCTAAGCTGGTGCATCTGCTACGCCACCAGAATGTTGGTGGTCTAGTCCCTCTCCTCCCCACCCCAGTGACCCCACGCAACCCACCGCTAGCAATCTAGAGGAATATCATATTTTTACTGGATGATTCTCACGACCAGTCCCTCCGCTCACATGGAACAACAATTCTGATCGGCTGCACTGTCAACTGGAGCACGCACATGGACAGTCCTTCTAAAGGTTTAAGAAAAGCAGGCTCTACGTTGGGCGATGGCGACTACGTACAAGAGCGAGGAGTAGATTGCGAGGGCTGTGRAACTGGTCCCACTCGCGATCGGCGGCGAACCCTGCCATCTTGCGAGCCAGGTCCTTCAAAGTCACCTCCTTCTCTCCCGGCGCCATCATGAAATTCGCCTTCTTCTCGTGCATGGCCAGCTTCTCCGCCACCGTTTTCTGCACCTCTTGCGCTCTCCCGGTCATGCTCACAACAAAACCAAAAACCAACCTCTCACAAATACGAATCTCTTGTAMCCAACACCAACTGCCTCTCCAACTCAACCGTCTCAACSGCCACCACTTCGACAGTCCTCAACTCTCAACCACGAATACAAATTCCGCTGAAACACCAGAAGTAGTGCACRTTCGCTGACGAACACGAGAGAGAGAAAGAGAGGGCCCGTGAGAGAGTGATCGAGAGAGTAGAGACGGGGTCAGAGAGCGAGAGCGAGAGATTGAGTGCGCTGAATTGCAGAGATTCCAGGTGTCACCTGGACTTATATACTGAAAATTCTCGTTAGACTGATGATCGATCGGTGACTCCTCGCGCGCGCGCGCTCGCCCAGTGAGTGCTGCAGGAATAGCCTGGCTCCAGTGACTTCTGAGAATTCTGGGGGTGTAGCAGCATCACTCAGGGCAGGGTCTCAGTGGAGACTGAAATTCCGCGACGACGTCCGCCAAGATCTTCTCTGCGTCGCCTAGGGAAACGGGCGATAGCTGCGGGTTAGGCTGCACGCAGGGCAGGCGCTGGCTAAGACGTCCCGAGCCGCCACTCCCGCGCGCAGGCGGGTGGTGTGAACGGATCCTTCCACGCAGCCCGGAAGTTCGGTTCACTTCTAGGGGTAGTTGCCCTTCTGGGTTTCACTCGTACCGTCTTGGCAACATACGGTATTGGTGGCCGGGGTGAATCGCTCGGCCACTTCAAGTCATTCTAGGGCTGCAAGTAAAATAAAAATCCTGGGCTTGATTAATTTACTTTGACAACCTTGCCTAGTTAATTAGGGGCTTTTGATTGCAAATATGAATTCAAAATTTTCAAATTCTATCATGCATGGAATGGCCGAGCAAGGGGTTACTTCGGTTATTGGTTCACCCCAAACAGTCTCTAGAGGGTCGAAGGGGAGTGCATCTGAAGCTTCTTTTTTTTTAAAAAGAAAAAAGCAATACGGCATGGATTTTTTTTTTTTTTGGAGGGGGGGAGGAGCAAAATAAAATATGGCGTGAGTTTTGTTTTTGTTTTTCTTTGGGCTAAATCAAATATGACATGGAGATAATGTAGCCATGAGATCTTAATTTTTGCAAAAAAAATATTCCTTCCCTTTGTATCCCTACATGAGTTGGTTATGAATCTTGCTCAAAAGTTATGAAGCACCGTGGCACCATGCTTTGAAGACAAACAAAATATTTTGACCGCCAATCTTTGAAGACAAACAAAAATTGTTTCTCCAACATACCAAGATGTATTTCACTTATTTTATATAGCTCTTATGTAAGCTCTTAACCCTAGAAGGACAGATTGGTCATCATGAAAATCATCCTTTTGGGTACCATGGGAATCATTTGCTTGAAAAAACACTATAGCACTCATTGGAGGTCAAACTACTATGCAAGAGCTTGGTTTTTACATGAAATTCCAATGATGAATGTTTGCACTTCTATCTTACATAGAAGTATTCCTTGTCATCCATTGGACACTGAGTTTCTTTAACAATGTTACAAGGTTAACTGAAACGTTTGTAAAGACACAAAATGTTTTCATCTAACTTAGTATTTAATTTGAAAATTGCTTGACTATATTTTTAGTGAATAGTATTGCAAATTCCCTCAATATGGTATTAATGATTTTTCTCTATAGAAGAAGATGCCTAAGGGTGATTGCAAGAAACACTTGTCTTATATTTTGTCCCCTTTCCTTGGACAGGTGATTGTTTGCTCGTAAATTTTGCATTGTTTGTCTGTTTGGCATGAAACTTAAATTGAAGGTACATGAGGTAGTTTCAAACATTGGGTGATTTTTTCAAATTTTTAAAAAATAGTTTATTATTTTAAACCTGCCCCGATTGGGTGTCTACATTGGCCACTTGGGAAGGGGGGGGGGTAGTCCTATTTCTGACTCGAGAATGCAAATTTGAAGTCACAAATTGGACATATTGGAGGTCTATTAACATTTCAAGGACTGACAATGAGTTTTTATGAAAATAGCAACATGTCTATTGTGCACATGGGGTCTAAGTGACCTTTCTTTGCGCGAAGGCTACGAAGAGGAAAAAAAATTCTATATGAATTCTTTGGTGCAGTGTGAGCGCAATCTTGTCTAGCAAAATGGATTTTTTTATGGATTTTAAAAAAAAAAAAAATTTAATTATAAAAAATGAAAACGTCAACAAACCCCTTTTCTGCTATTTTCTGCTCCTTGTGGCTCCTTGTCGCTTCTGCAGTACTCCGCAAGAGTCTATAATATTGCATAGTACTAAATCAACGGTTCATATCTATAGGCGCCCGGAATCGACGGTTCAAATTTGCAAGCGCACCAGTGAAACATAGTTTTGGTAGTACAACGTAGTATTGCCAATCTTGCGGTCAAAAATTGCATTTTTGAGCCAAAAGTGCAAAGTGTTTCTTGCAATCACATTTTTGAGCCAAAAATGTGAAGTATTTAGTATAAGTTAGAAAAGGGTTGCCATTGTCAGTGTCGATTCTTAATGTTTCCAATTAACTCAAGTTAACCCAAAGTAAAAGTAATAACTTAACTTATCCAAGGAGGGGTCCCATTCCCAGATATTCCAGGGTGGGGGGCCGTCCATCCGTCCTTCCCCAAATTTTCTGGACCCCAATTCCCAAATGTTCTAGGGTCAAGTAAACTCACTGCTGCGTGGCTAAAGTTCAGTATTCCTCTCAATGTCAGAATTTGTTCTCCTGGATGATGGAGCTCAATTTTCATCCAACTTTTGACAGCCAGGGACGGACGGACAGAGTATGCAATTGAATGAAGATCATCCTGTTCATCTGCACCAAGAAAAGAAAAAACCAAGGTTATTACAGGCATTCGTTCCCCATTTTTTTCAATGTGGAAGCACCCAAAATTGTCAATATGAGCAATTCAGCATAGTTGGAGGCATCTTTTCCTTAAAATATATATTTTTGTAGTGTTAGCGAGTGAAAATCATGAATTTTATAGATAAAAATCAGATTTTTTGGATGTTGTATGTAATTTCTATGATTTTTCAAAGCTTCCACTTCCTAGACAACTAAAATTGTTCCATTGGTGCATCCAAATCTGAAGTCTACAAAAAATAATTGTCAACAAATCAAAGTTAAGGATGTGTCTTTCACATGTGTTAGCCAATCAGAATTAAACATTTGAAGGACACATTCACCAAAGTCTAGGGACACAATTGAGTGAGTCTAGGCCCCATCATTAGGAACATGTGCACTAATGGAGTAATGGACACTAGTAGAAAACATGCTATATATGACTGTCCTAAATGACTGAAAATTGTCCACAATGACTACAAATGAGTCATTGTGGACACTTTTTAGTCATTGAGGATAGTCATATAGGACATGTTTTTCTACTAGTAGGAGGCTCCCACCTTATTTTTTGACACAATTAAAGAGGTTCATTCCCCAATTTTAAATTGCTAATTTACATGAATGTCCAAAGTAGTCTCCTGTAGAAGTGACCGAGTTCTAAAAACAATCGTGATGCGAGAGATGCATTTTTTTCAGTGTATCAACCTTGTACATATTACGAAGTGGTTTCTTTTTAGTCAGCAAGTTGTATTGAGTTTCAACTTCAAAAATTCGTAAATAATTCTAGGATGGTAAAAAAAATGAAACAGAGTGGGATAGATGCCAAATTCCATTTTTCTTCATAAGAAAAATKATTGAAAAATAGTTTCAACAACATTAGCTTCCCCAAAAGACAATGAACAATGATTCACATTCTGGAACAAACTCCAATTTCCAAAAATAAAAAAAAGACAATCAAMTCTTAAATGGTCACTTCAACCTCTAAGTGGTTTCAAGGACACATTGTGTCCTCTCAATTCATAYGTGGCCCTTATTCTCCTACTTCCATGAAGTATTTGTTTAGTATGTAAATTATAAAATTGAAGATACAATACCCATTGATTTTCTCATGATTTTACAAAAAAATTGTAATGTCCATTGTTGATATGAGAGGTTGCCGAACAAGCTCAACAATGTATTTCAAGAAAAATACATTTACAACTTTACAGTATACACACCCATCCATCCTTTTGTTCGCATCTGTCTTGATCGAGACACCGGATTATTGCAGTTATAGTTGCTTTGTTGGCACATAGGAACTGCGACAAGAGCATCTTACGAATGATTAAATGAGATTTAGGGTTCTAGGGTTTTTAAATACAGTGTGTATGTATGCAAGCCCCCAAATGAGGGAGCCTCAAGTTTCATAATATTTTCAAAATTATTAACACATCTGATGTAGCCAGAAATTGTGTAGCTCAATAGAAGATTCAGCATGCATTCAGCAAAAAAAAAAATTTAAATGAACAATAAACCACTCACTTGCAGGCTCTGTATATCGCACTTAAAAAATGTACAGATGTATCGAAAGACATTCAAAACCACTTAGGGATTAAAAACAAACTAATGATCCCTTTAACAGTGAAGACACCACCTAAAGAGAGTTTCAAGAACTAAGTTAACACTTGTCTTTTGATTGATCATATTATTATTACATAAACTACTCCCAGGATGGAGAGTCATGCGGCGTAATCAGCTGTAATGCCTGATTACGCGGACAAACCTATGTGATCAAGCATTTCAAATTTTTCATCCAATCTTGTTATTTTATCACAAGTGTTTCATCCAACTTTGATTTTTTTTGCTCGTGATTTACGTCGAGCAATGTCCCTCGTCGTCGAACATTTCACAATGTAAAGCACCTCCTTGTCGGGCTCTCCTTGTCGGGCTCTCCTTGTCGGGCTCTGCCTTCCTCGTTGGCCCTTTATATCGCAAAATGCCCTCCTCCTTGGGCTCCTCCTTGGGCATTGCCCTATACAAATTGAATAATCAAGATATCCTCACCTATTTCAATTCTTCCCTAGCTAACCTTCAGTCCATTACATATACTCTGTACAATACTCTGTCTTAAAATAAGACTGGAGTTATTTTTCCTATTTTATACAAAAAAAACATTGGTCTTACTTTTTTGAGATAGATGGAGGTTTTTGAGACTTATAAGTAACYTGAGGATAGTTCTCTCTTAGCATTGGCATGATGGAATTATCATAAGGTAGGTTGCTCTTAAAGCGACCATTTAAGAGTTGATTGCGTTTTCAGGGAAGCTGAACTCCTTGAAAAAAAATTCAGTAAATTTTCATAGGAAGGAAAAAGGAATTGACATCTAACCCAAGTCATTTCATATTTTTTGGACCTTCCAAGAATTAGTTACAAATTTTTGAAGTTGTAATGCAGTGGTCGCTAAAAGCGACCACCTCTTGAAATGTACACTGCTGGTACAGTGAAGAAAGCAAATGTACCCCTGCATCATGATCGCTTTTAAAGCATGGGCACTTTAAGAGCAGTCTACCTTTAAGAGCAGTCTACAAGTGCCAAGTGGTCCCCATTCAATTTTCATGAGTGCCCCATGATGAGAGATTCTTCTTGTATTCTAATTGTCAAAATAAGAAGGAGAACTCTTTTTCTGTCATGGTTGCCTGATCACATGCATACAGTATGCAGACTTCTTTAACTTAATTGGGCTTAACTTAAGTGGGCATAACTTAATTGGGCTTAACTTAAGTGGGCATAACTTAATTGGGCTTAACTTATTGGTATTGGAATTTGGAAGGGACAAGAACATGATGCAGCCGTTTTTTTAGTCGGTCGCCCAATTAGAGTGTCTTCACATTTCAGACATATTTTCATAATCACCGACTTCACTCCATCCCCATAAAGATAAGASCATCCTTGGTCCAGGCCTCCACATTGGCCTGGCTGTGAACTAAAGTGCACGTTCATCCCACCTCCAAATTCACAGGACTCAATCCCACTTCCTATTTGTGCACAGTACTATATGGTTCCTGGACCAATCACATCTTATTTTATAAAGGTGTGAAACGAGATTCCACCGGGAATTGCAACCAAGAACAAGAATTTCTCTAAATTTAGTTACACAGCACAAGGAATAGTGCAATGTTAACCCTTAACCCCCTAAAGGACATTCAAGTGTCTGTTCAACGTATGCAAGAAATCTCGGGTAGGTTCCTATGAAGTCATTTTTGGTTGGATGTTCATGAAATGTGGACACAAAGTGTAACTATGTACCCACTTCTTGAAAATCTAATTTTTTTTTGGATCGGATGCGTGGATCAAAAGCTATGCTGCCTTGAACTTTGTGAGCAGCTTTGGGCAGCATGTGCAATACTCTTCGTATGATTTTGAAATTTGGCAGGTATGTAGCTTACATGATGTAAAATGAAAATGTCAAAAAAATAACCATGTGCCGTGTCAAAAACTCATTCTAGAAGGAGTTAAAGTTTCCAGGCCCTGTCGGGCAAGGTTGGAAAAAAAACTTTTTCACCTAACTATAGACATTATAAACCCTAAACCGCGCAATCTGTTTTTCTGAAATTTTCTCCACATATTCCTAAAAAAGTCTCGTACATATTTGTACGGTTGAATTTTGAAAAACTCTTTCTTATTTCATTTTTTCTTGTTGCCCGAAAAAGTGGTAGTTTTTGACAATTTTTGCCCAAAATGTGTCTCACTCCGTTAGGGGTTAAAGGATGGACTAATGACTATGGAAATCATCAATTTTGACATCGTGGGAATCACTAGTTTAAAAAAAATCTAGAAGTACTCATTGGAAGTCAAGGTACTATAGATGCCCTTTTCTTTCCACCCCTAATTCCGTGGATGAAGAGTTGTACTTCTCTACCGTATAGCTTGATTCTCTGTCATTCATCAGACGCAGAATGTCCGCCTCGTTGTTCAAGGATTAGTTTCTAAAGTCCTAAACTATGTGTGTGTGTGTGTGTGGTGGGGGGGGGGGGGGGGGGAAAAAAGGGCACTTTTGGACAGCTCACTACAAATGAAATTATTACTTTTTTCATTGAAATTTTCACACAACATGGGCGAGGAGTAGCTTTGAGTAGACCAACCCTTTTCATAACTTTTGACTACATATTTAAAAACTTATTGTATGATGTAGTTTTCATTGCTTGGCAGGCAACTCATGCAACTAATAATATTTTTTTAGAATTCTTTTTCTTTCGTGACAAATAAAAATTTGAAATTGTTTTTCTAGATTTATCTATATGTGTAAGCTTTAAATCATTTCATTTTGATCAATGAAATGAAAGTCATGAAGAGTTTTAGTTTGCAAATAGTTGTGAGTAGTTATGGAATCTCTATTCTAAGATAGAGTTTGAAATTCTTTATTTAACTCAATTTTCAATATTTTGGAGGGAAAAAAAGGTGTAGATTGTTTATTAAAACATCATGAGCATTCCGATTGGCATCTTTCAATTCCATTATAAATTGTTAACAATTTAATAATTTGAATCATTCTCTATTTCTTTCTACTTACTATTTTCTTTCCTATATGTTGTAGAAATCCATAAATGATATGAGGTTTTTCAAGAATGTCGCCAACTTTTTTTGAAGAATTAATTCAAAGAATAGCCACCATTTTGTACATTCTTTCATATAAATGTGACCTTGTGAAGTGTAGTTGCCCAATTTTGGCAGGGGCAAAAAAATGATTTTTGTCATCTCAGATGCTCATATCTTGCAATCTATATGGTGGAAATTTCTAAAAAGAAATTAAAAACATCTTTTTAAACAAGTATACTACAAGATTCTACGATTACAGGTGTCCAAAGATGTTATTTTCTTACAATTTGGTACTTGTAATAGAAATGACAATTTGGGAGTGTTTTGGGTGAAAACATAGTCATAACCTTTAGGGGTTTAACAATCATAGTACAGTTGGGTACAATAATCTTATAAACTGCCTATTTGATCTATTCAAAGTAAAAGTAATTTTCTAATTTTTGGATTCATAAAAACTTCGAAATTCAATAACTTTCACCCTGTAGGTCGGAACGCCACGAAACCAAGCCCGTGCACCCCTCCTCGCCGAGAGCTTTCCGACAGTACCAAGCATGGTCCGGGAGATCTCAACAAAACAAACAAACAAACAAACAAACAAACAAACAAAACAAAACAAAACAAACAACCTGATTTAAAGGGTATTTTGATATTTTGATAAGCATAATTATCCTTGCATCCTTATGCTATCCTAATCAAGAATACCAAATATCAATTTCAAAAAACCAAAACTCCATTTTCAATGAATTTTTTTAATTTAATGTTCATGGTTGAACATAATGATTCATTGAAAATCATTGGTGATGAATTTGATTTGTCCTCCTAGAGGTTACTACTTTTGTACATCTGAGCACAATGATAAAATAATTTTTTCAAAATATAGTTAATTAATACAGAAATATCTGTTTTACAAAGTTTGGTCATACAACACTTTACATTGAAAATTTGAAGTCTTCAAAGATTATATTTTTGTTACTTAACGGAGTGTTTTTTTAAATGAAAGTTGAATATATAGATGTTCCCCACATAATTATGCTATCAAATTAAAAAGTTCATCAACAAATTATAATTTGTCCATAACTTTTGTTAGGAGGCTCAAAATGTCAAATGGACTTTTAAAGATGAAATTTGGTTTGCTAAACCTTTTTTAAGTTCAAACTGTTTTGAAAAAAGTTATTCTGCTATGCCAAAATGAGTTCTGAAATTATACTTTAAGGGTTATTAATAAATTGTTGAATCAACTTAGCAAATTTTTCTTTTCAGTCAAAATCAACACAATTGTGTTGATTGCTATTTTTGTTAAGAAATGCAGTGGCCAGATCAACACACAAATTTCATTTTTTTCCAACCAACAGAAACCAATTCATCCTATGTTGATTAGGAACCTCTTTTTTTGTAGTGATTTGCAATTTCCTTGCTTGATGTCTTGTCTTTTTTCTATTATGCTTCTTGATTCTTGAAATTGCTAATTGTACAAAATGAGCACAATTCAATCTAGATTTTCCGCTAAGAGTTATCGCGTCACACAAAATCCAAGCAACCATTCAAATGACCCTCCAAGATTCTTGGAAGATCAAATTGCTAGTCCTAAAAAAATCTGGATCCATTTTCAAGTTCGGAAACCCATTCCGTAAATGAAAATCAAATCCTAACTAACTGAAAAACATGCCCTAACTATTGTCACTTCTTCGTCTTCTTTGAAGTGCTGCCATATAGAATGGTTGGGGCCGTGACTTAGACCTTCACCGGAGTTGTTTCCAAAATTGAAACAAGAGTCATCTTGGTAGCTGGCTAGCCGCCCGAGTCTGAATCTTTCATCTCACTGGTGGAGGGGAATCATCATCTGTTGTCACAAAGATTTGCGAGTGTGTTTGGAATAGCTCCGGGCTTTTGCTGCGGAAATGCTTTGTATATAACTATGATATCCCTAAACACCCTAAATATCCATAAATGATAAATCTACCTTCAAAACCCCCCCTTTTCCCCAAATCCCTATCCTATGATTCCCTCAATGCCCTAGAAACTGCCATATCTGTCTTTGTTCTACCACAAAACACGGACAATAGCTCCAAACAACTTGAAACTTTTTCACAAAGTAGATCAACTATCTAAATGCATACATAACAATTTTTATCTTAATCCAAGATAATTTCCAACTTTGGTGGACATTTTACTAATACTGACTTTCCAACCCTTCTAATATACCCTAAAACTACCATTTCTAGCTTTGGTTTATTATAAAGCACGGAAAATATTTTCAAACAGATTGAAACTTTGTCACAATGTAGACCAACAATCCAATGTTTACATATCAATTTTCATCTTAATCCAAGATACTATCCAACTTTGGTGGACATTTTACTAATACTGACTTTCTAACCCTTTTTTACCTTCACACCCGGTTGTAATTTTTGCATAATTCATAGATCTCTAGTCCATTGAAGCTATAATTTTGACACAAGAGAGTGGATAAGATAAGGAAAGTACCCTCCAAGTTTCATTGCAAGAACATAAAATGTCAATAAGAATGACGCTCCTCAATACGCCCTCTTTGGCTGCCTTGAAATCCAAACACCTCCACTTCAAACCTTCATATTTTTCTCCATAATAGATCTAGATTTGAAACTTGGCCTCAATGTGTATCAACTCTCTAAAAACTCAAATCTAAAATTTTGCATTCAACCAACACTTTTGCAAAATGCCACACAAAACTCCCTCAACCAATGCTTTACTCCAAATAAAGTCTCCACACAAAGCAACTCTCCACCCTCAAGTGCCAACCCTCCACCCTACAACCAAGAACAAGAAAAAAAACAAGAGAAAGAGAGAGCAAGGGACCAGCCAAAGTCTAAAGTAGACTCCACAAACCCCGGTGGCTAGCCGCCAACTAACCCTAACCCTAACCCTAACCCCACTACCAACGCATCAACTACTAGCAAACCGGTTATCAACCGACAACTACAAGTTAAGGTCAATTACAAGGTCAACAACAACAAACTCCTTACTCTAACAACTATCAACACTCAACAATGCCCAACACTAACAACATTTTTGAAACTAACAAAGATGTCAACTTCGAATACTAGAAGGCCCACATCACGACACCGTCTCCTCGTCATCGGATTCGAACGCGTCCGCTTCCGACTTATCAATGATCCAGGTTCCTCCTTCTTCTTCCTCTTCTTCTTCGTCAGATTCTGAAACCCTCACCACCAGCTTAGCGCTTTCTTGAACTTGCAATCTTGTTGCATGTACTCAAACTATTCTGGATGGTTCCGGACCGGATTCAAGGTTGTCAACTGATCCAAGAGATCGGACTTGGTGGACGGCCTTGGTTTCTTAAATCCACCAACTGGAGTTGGATAGGTAGCCGGAACCTTGGGTGGAAGGGAACTTCTAGGTGAAGCTAGAATAGTCTTTTTCTTCTATTTCCTTTTCGGTTCAGCTTTTGTCTTTGTACCCGTCCGTTCCGGTGGTATTTGACGTAATGACTCCACTACTTGAGTTAGAAGGGCCTTCAATCCTTCCGGTTGCAACTGTGTTGGTACTGGTGGATTTTGCTTACCCGGAATCTCCTTACTCGGGGTCGTATTGACATTTGGCACTACTGGAAAATTAGAAAAGTCCATGGGTTGGTCCAAATTGATCCGTTCTAATAATTGCCACATCTCTACCAATATGGACATATGGTTTCCATTTGGGCTGCAAAATCAACCAGGATAGTAATCACCTTTGATCCGGTCACTAAGGCTTCTCTAGTCAGCGGAGCGTTGAAGAGTGTGGCCCCGGTGATGACATCCGCAGGTTCCGCCACCAATCTTGACAATCCCTTGACCAAATATAGCGCCTCCTTCTCCTTCTGCCTTGATGCTAATAGCTCCCCTTCTAACCAGTTCACCTGAGATTGGAAGTCTTCTCGTTCCTTCCGCAGGTGCTCGATCTCCTCCTCCTTCTCCCTCAATGTTTCCGGACTCGGCCTCTTCCAAATTGTCTCTATGATTTTATCCGGATCGCAGTCCAGCTCCTTGATAACTTTCACTAGCATCTCGGCAGGTATTATGATATGCTCATGCCTGCTCCACCCACTGGATTCTGGTCTCATAGAATTTGACCACATTGGATGTATATGGTGGTCTTTCTGAAACATCTTACAAACTACTTTCCGCTAACTACTTCCGTGAAGCCAGATCAGTAGATTTCTACTTCTTCTTCTTCCGCCGGTCAAGTAGCGGCTCCACCTTTTCGAGCTCTTCTTCCTCTGATCCAAATTGTTCTCTTTCCACTTCACTCTGAAGACCATACTTCAAAATTCCACATCCGGTTTCGTACTTGAGCAGTTCTCCTTTCTTTAGGACCTCATGATGATAATACATGTGGAAGAGGTAGGGGCTTATCGGGCTATGTTTGGTTTTCCCCACATGATCCGTCAGCTTGCTCACCACCTCCGCTATGACTTTCTCCTAGTGCACCAATCTACCTTCTATCGCACCAAAAATAGTGTTTGCTATCGTAACCGTAACTCAGGTCGGCTTGTCCGAATACAGAATTGGGATTAAAAACTCTAGTACCCGTCTATGCCTCTCGTTTGCACAGTCTGCAATAGCGAATCCTTCCTTGGCATGAGCCGGATTTATAAATTTTTCGGTTGAAAATGTATCCGATTGGGAGGCAAGTCCAGCTCCGGATTAGCAAATCTGTAAACTTCTGTCCAAGACTCTTTAGTCCAGGTCTTGCGTTTAGCCCTCATTGTCCTCTCATACTGATTTGGGGCTCTAGAGAGAAGCTCATGAATTATTTCCTCATTTTTTAGGCTCCACGGCCTCTAGATCAATCTGAGGCAGTTCATCCTCATCAGGTCCTCGTTCAGTTGCTTCCGGATGCTCTCTTCCTCCGCGATGGTCGGACAGACCATCTGAGCCGTAACCGTATTATTCTGGTTACTCCCTTCCGCCATGGGATGTCTCAACAGAACCAATTGGATCCATACGGATTCACCAATTCTACTGCTACAATCACTATCTCACCACTCTTTCTCTCAACTACACGAGTGCAGAAATACTGCGGAGAAAAAGAGAAAAGAATGAAGTGGCGGGCAGTTTGAATACTCGTCGCTTTATCAACGGTTCCAGTGGAGAGCCATTTTTTCATAAAGGTGACCAAGATCCGTGGTCGGAGTCATAGATTGGAGGTCTCTGCAATCCGGTCTAATCCGGATTTCCGGATTTCATCTCAATCCGGTTACGGAATTTCCGTAACCCTATTATGTGACCAGAAAGTTGCTAAGCCCATAATTGTACTTATATGGCTCCACTTCCAATTTCCAACCAAAAAAATTGAAAAATCTTACCCTATCTATATTTTATTCTATCCTTACTCTATCCATCTGCGGAATCCGTACTCCAACAAAGTGTTGGTATTGAGGGTCTTAGGAACAAAATTTAGACCTCCTTCTTGCYTAGATTCACATTCCAAACTCCACCCCTAACATCAAATGTAAACATGCATTAAAACCCCTTAAGACCACTTAGCGTTGGCTTCCACATAGAGTCGAGGGCCAACGAAGCTCTTTGATCAACAATGTAATGGGAGCCCATGTTTCTTGGAATTTCCATTTTACCTCTGATTGGTAGGCTTTGCCACCCCACCCACCCCACCCCGATTCCACATGGAAGCCGGCCCTTACTCCCTTGAAGACGAGACATTCAAATTTTGAACAATGAATGGATGCAAACACATTCCAAATACCCCCAAAGTGCGGTCTTCCATTCATCAATTTTTTTTTTTTGTAGATTCTTGTATTAGTTCTTTAACACTTGTACAAAATTTATTATAAAGAGTTTGCTTTGCATATAGTTTGCAACTCAGAGTATTCATAGTATGGCCTCAAAAAGTAATTTTTGCAATTAAAGAAACATTTTAAATAAATCAAATCAATTAAAAAAATCCATAAAAATCACTATGATTAGAATTGAAATTTTAAATGTAAAGAAAAATTTCTTGTAAACGTTAGAAATATTTAATTTTGATAAAATCAACTTTAGAAGAAATTTTCAATTTTTGGCTTCAAATATAATTGAAAAATATTTTTTGGTGTAGTAGTTGATTTAATCATATGGATATGATTTATGAATCATACTTTACAACTTCTATTTTATATTTATCATTAAATTATTATTCTAAGTTACATTTTATAATACATCTTTACAATTATTGAATGTTGAGAATCAAGATTCAAAACAAACAAAGTTCAACAATGAGATCCTAGTCACAGTTCCTTTGAAAAGTTATTTTACTATGCCAAAATGAGGCTTCAGATTTTCTTTTAGACACAATTCATGCTTTTTACTTAACTATAAGCRGTTGAGCTCCTTCTAATTCTAATTTACATATCCCACATGGCATGTTTTACCTCTTACTGCCCCTTCTTGTACAAGAAGCTTTTCTTCTCATCTCTAATCAACCAAGTAAGTGGCTTTTGAAATTATGTGACATAGTTGCCAAACATCTTGATTTTCTTGAACTTATTGAACATTGAGTCTCCCAAAACTAACGAGGCGGTTACTTCTAGTTACCAGCACCTCCAAATTTGCAAGTCCAAAAACTTGTGAAAGATGTATCTTGGTTTGAACTTGAGGCGAGAGCTTGCCGAAGCTCTCTTGGACATTGTAATACAAATTTTGCTCTAGTGTAAATGACCATGCCCATCCTACTTCCATCCATCAATAACATTTGACTTTATCCTCCATAACTCCTCATGGGCATATCCAATTGTAAAAAATTTGGTAGACCAACAAGATAATCTTTATCCCCACATCCAAAAAAAACTTCAAAAAATATAGAGAATCTTTTTTTATAAGCTATCTAAAATTGCTATGTTGCCAAAAGAATATTGTTTGATCCTTAAGGGGTTAACCCCTAAATGCCCAAGGCACCAAAATGTGGTGTCGACAAAACTTTGAAGTTGAAGAAAACCTAATTTAGTTGCTATTTTTAGTAGTTTTTATTTTTTGTAGATGCCTATTGAGGTCTAGCTTTAGCATCAAAAATCCGATCTGAAACCTAAATGATTATGATTTTTCTACTCAAGATTTTGTGCAAGGGTATTGTGTGTAATCTTGACTTTTCCTAGTAATGAGGGCTCTTGGAAATGAGCCTCAAATACACTAGATCTTGGAGACAAAATCTCATAAGAAATTCATTTAAGAAAAATGTAGAGTAGATTTTGAGAAGCTATAATTTGATTGGAGTTGTACATGCTGAGCCCAATAACCTCATATATTTTGATTGACAAACTTTTTAGATTCACCATGCAAAAATTGGATTGAAATTTTTTTGTCACCCTCTTGGTTAAAGATTATAATCTTCAACTCATAAGTGATATTGTTGTGTTTTCTTTTCCAATGTAATCTCTAACATGTCTAGTTTAAATTTGTACAGTTATAATTCAAAAAATTGATACAATTTATCAAAATGTTGTGTTTTTGTTTAACTTGGAGCAAATTTCTAGAAGTTGAAAATAGGCCTTCGGCATTTAGGGGTTAACTACCCCCCTTGATGAAATCAACCACACTTGATCAATTGGACATTCAATGCTTTTTAATCTTGTAATKAAGGACATTGAGGTCCCAAAGTGAATGATGGATGACTTTCAAAAAATGAAGAATGCAYCTATTAGTTAAAAAATGAGATCATTTTGGGCAAAAGACCTTRGTGATAGGTCTTGCCTAGTKTSTRTTAATCTCAATAATCCCTAGCTAAYARATAGAATTGGCTTATAACCATGTAATTAAACTTGAAAGTCCTTCACTATGTATTCTCCATTTCTTCTATATTTGTAAAAGAAATTTTTGGTTTTATTTTTTCAGAGATAAAATCTCTTGTCTTATATTTGTCATAAAGTTTTCAAAATTATTTTGTGAAAACTTTATTTTTCCATGAATATTTGAAGATAAAAATGAAAGAAATACAAATCAAATACACATCATGTTTACAAAACCTAAATCTTCAGAATAGAAGTACATTATAGTTTGAAACGTTGTAGTATGAAGGAAACTTCGGTGCTACTCTATATTTAAAAATGTATTTTTAGATTCTCAGCTTCAAAGTTTCACTAAAATGCTTATTTTAAGAGATTTTTCAAAACTTTCAAGTGTAATGAAAATTTTGCATTAAAAGCTTTATTTTGTTAGTTTTGTGTAAAAGCAAAAAAATCATTATGAGGGGCAAAATCAAGCTTTGAAAAAAAATGCTTAAAACATTGAAATATACAAGATAGTTTATCATTTTTTGATAAAGTACCCCATATAAAATTTAGAAAAAACAAAATAACTTAAATTTAACCTTGAAGTGCTTGATTGACCATATTTGGTTGATCCAAAATTTCAAACTTGTTTGTGTGGGGGCAATTAAACTTCTTTTATCATTTTAAAGTTCTTTTATAGGCAATATTGAAGCACTAGTAGAAAATTCAGTTTTTCAGTTGATTTCAACAGATTTCTGTCAAAAAGTGACTGGATCAACGCGACCAAACCAACAGAAAAAACAAATTTTCTACTAGTGAAGGTTAGCTTTTGGAAGATTTTATTTTTCCCTAAAGAGGTAAATATTTGATTTTTGAGAAGTCCCCAAAGGCRTACATGTACCATTAGTGAAAGAGTATTTCTTGCTAATTTTACTTGATTTCCTAGCATTGTTTAAAGCTTGCTAATTTCACTTGATTTGAGATCTATGAATTGTATTTAATCCATTTTCTTCGAATCTGGTCCTAGTGGAAAGAGTAAAGTGTTTTCATGATTTTCATTGTTGAAAATGTAAACATGCAAGAGTTGATTTGTTGTTATTTTCAATTTGTACTTGTCAAATAAAATTGCATTTTAACAATTGCAAGGTGAATTTGGTAATGAGTTTCATAGCTGTTCATTTGAACTTGAGGTTTTTGAAAGTGCATTTCGTGTACTAACACAATTTCTAGTTGTTCATGTCACCTCCAATTCCAAAAAGTCTTATATGCAAATTTTCCAAACATTGTGGCGAGAGGTAGCTTGCCAAAACTAGTATGTTAAGTGTATGGAAGGGTTGGTGGAAAATAATCTTAAAATTAAATGCCAAAATTTTAGGAAAATTATTTTTTCAAAAAACAAAAAAATTGTATGGTGAAAAAAATAATATTGGCACAAAACTCTATATTTGGCATCTATCAAAATATATTTTCCGAAAAAAAATTTAATATTCGACAAAGAAGTGCTGACCTTGCCCTCCAACATACGATATACTTATATTTCTCTTGTTATAATTCACAACTCCTATGCAATTTCACACTCAAAACTAGCATGCACATTAATAAGTAAGTTCTTTAAACATCCATAAGGGGAGATTTGAGGACAAGGCAGGGTTGTTTTAGGGATGTTCGTCTTGTTATTCTCCTTGTTGACCATGAACTACAGATCAACCATTATTGCCAAGTTTTTTGAATTCAAAGAATAATAATAAAACAAATAAAAAATGATTTTTTTTAAATTCAAAAAATTAATTAATCAATCAATCAACTAATTAATTAATAGTATTTGATGTGGCAGTGTCTTGACCACGCTAGAGTATTGATGTGGCATAGTTCCTACAGTTCCCTTAGTTTGGGAACTTGCAATCTTGTAATGCCCTCAAATCCCTTCTAACGTACTTCCTCTATCTCAAAATAAATCCGGGGTTTTCAAATATACTTGTCTTCAATTAAAATTTGAAATTGGCTCTCCACAACTTAATGGACAACAATTGAAACTAGTTCGAGTTTTAAAAGCAAAAACATCCACAATGCCATGTTCAAAAGACTATATAGTAATTTGATCATTGCAAACAAAATCGAAATGCAACCTCTAGCCAACCATAGGCAAAGAATTCAATCCAAAACTAGTATACAAAAACTCTTACCAACAAATCTCTTGTTGAGATTTTTTTGGAGTTGAATCAAAAATCATTGTTGGAATTGAATACAAAAGATGTCAATAGACATCACTCCACCAACATTGCTCAAAGAATGATAATAAATAATACCATTGGAGCAATTTCATAAAGGGCAAAAATATTCAATTTCACTGCTTGTTTTCAACATGTGCTGTTTTGTTGTCAACTTCCATTCTTTCACATCTAATGGAGTTTAGGGTGATTGCAAGAAAGACTGGTCCTATTTTGCGTCACACTTGCAATGACGAAGTTGTCATGTGCTATAACTTTTGGAACATGAATCCAATCAACCTGAAATTTTTATTGGAGATGTCGAACTTGATAGTAATCAGATCCCTTATTTTTCAGAAATTTTAAAAAATCACTTTATATTTAAATTTTGATTTAGCTAATTTGTCACACTTTGCGGTTTAGGGTTTTTTAGTACTGGGGAGTATCCAAAATTAATGATCTAGAGACAAAATTTCTATGGTCTATTCCCACACTAGGCATGCATGTATCTACCAAAGGGAATTTAAAAAAACATTATTTTATTTCCTCTACATAGGTGCAAATAGGGCTCTCTTGCGCACGCACTTCTGAACAAACAAGATGGTTTTAAGATCATTCTTTTAGTGAAATCTCTTCACCATGAAGTCTTCCCAAATCGCCAATTTTTAGTTTTAAAAAAAAATTGTTTTCCCTATTTTTTAAAATTAAAAAATCAAAGTACCTATTTTCATGAGATTTTTCACTTTCCTAGTTCTCCTACTTAGAGAATTTTTCTATACTCTTCCTTCCTAAGGTACCTTCTTCTTGAACGAATATGCATTAAACATATTTTTCTAATTTTTTTCTAATTTTTTTCTAATTATATAGTACTCTTGAAAAAATCGGGAGTACTGTGCAAAATGCGACCAAAACCGGTGGGTCTTTCTTGCAATGACTAAATAGTAGAAGCTATAATAACTATACAATCCCTTGAAAATAGGAACAACTTATGCACTAATCTAGCCATTTTCAAGAAATCTTGGATTTATTTCAAGACGGAGGAAGTATTTACTTAGATTTTGGAAAAAAAAACAATTTACTTCATTGGGGATTTGAGGATAAGGATTGTTGGGTGAATGCAAGAAAGACTAGTATTATTTTGCGTCACAATTCAAATTGCGGAGTTTCCATCCACTATAACTTTTGAAGTATGAGCTCAATTAACTTGAAAATTTTATTGGAGATGTCTTGCTTGATAGCAATCAGATTCCTCATTTTTTAGAAATTTTAAAAAATTATTTTATATTTTAATTTCAATTTAGCTAATTTGTCACATTTTGTAGTTTAGAGGTTTTTAGTACTGGGGAGTGCCCAAAATTAATGATCTAAAGCTGAAATTTATGTGGTCTATTCCCACACTAGATGGGCATGCATTCGCCAAAGGGAATCTAAAAAAACATTATTTTATGTCCTCTACATGCGTGCTAACAGGGCTCTCTTGCGCACGCACTTCTGGACATTCAAGATGGTTTTAAGATCATTGTTTTGGTGAAATCTCTTTATCATAAAGTTCTACCAAATTGCCAATTTTTAGTTTTAAAAAAAATTACATTTCCTATTTTCTACAAATTAAAACATCAAAACACCTATTTTCATGAAATTTTGCATTTTTCTGGTTCACCTACTTAGAGAATTTTCCTACACTTTTCCTTCATAGGGTACCTTTTTCTTATAGGTGTATACATTAAATATATTTTTTACTATTTTTTAAAATTATTTTTCTAATTTTACAGTACTCCCGAAAAAAATATGAGTACTATGCCAAATGCTACAAAAAACAGGGGGTCTTTTTTGCAATCACCCCGTTGCAAGAAAGGGCGTGCGATTGCGTAGTGTTTTTTACAGTACTAATTTTTTTCTTCGGGAGTACTTTAAAATTAGAAAAACAATTTTTTTAACTTACCTTCCCATGCAACCCCCCTTCCGGCCTGCTGCTGCCGAGTTCCAAAGCAGCTTGACGGAAGCTGTAACTGGAGCGTACTGCCCTTGCCTTGCCTCGCTCAGCTAAGCTACGCTTTGAGTAAGTTAATAGCTGCCCAGTGGACTTGTTGCAGACACGTTGATTGCCAAGCTACAGTTAAAGGCCATGCGTCTCGGGTAGCGTGTCATGACATTCCAGAAGACAAGCCTTCAGGCTGATCGCCTCTGTATTGGCGCCTCCCCAGAAACTACTCCTACTGTGTAAGGAAGGATCAAAAATAGCTAGACCAGGCATGACATGGCCTAGCCTAGCCAAGCCAAGCCTAGCCAAGCCCTTTTCCTGCCTGCAGCACTGGTGGAACTGATCTCAGTCTTCGAATTCAACCAACCGAACCGAACCGAACCGAACCGAACCTCAAGCTTTAGCCCACGTACGCCTACGAACTGAAATCCGTTCGTCATTGACGGAATACTAAGTTTTACAATCAAGGAAGTTCAGTTACGAGGGACGGATCAGATCGATAAAACTCCTCCCACTCGATCACTGCAAGCGGCGGGCTCTGGGAGGAGACGGAATTGCGCGCAAAACTCCGTATTATTGTTCATTGTGTGAGCATACATACAGTGTATGTACAATGTGAACTTGATTCAGTTAGACTGCAATCGATCTACGATTCGGAATTTACTTAAGCTTACTTAGTTACACACTCTTACGATGTCCCTTGGACCTGCGCGCGTTTCACTGAGTATCTGAAGAATTTTGTCGTGTTGATTACACACGGGCATCTCATTCATTTGAACGAATTTTAATTGAACCACGAGTCGTCGATTCAAGTTGTGAATGCCGTGCAATTCAACGATCGATAGTCTTAGTTTTTTTTTCGGCTTTGTCCCTTTTTGCTTTTGGCTACGGTAGTCAGTGCAGCAAGAGGAGAAAGCTGACGGAGGGTACCATTGCGCTTGTGTAAGCCTCCTGCTCCCAGGAGCAAAGCCATTCCATCATTTCCATGAAACGAGATGGAGGGGTACGTCTGCAAAGAGGATTATAATTAGCGACACACCAACTGAAAAAACCCCAGCCCTAGCTTTAATTGGACAGCCCATGCCAGCGAAACGTTGCAGTTGTTCCGTTCAATTCAGCCTAATTATCCTACTTGCAACGTGCACCTCATGCAACGTTCTCTCTTCGTAACTGAATTTGATTGGGGAACCATCCGATTTTCACTACTGGAGCTACAGTAGTAGAAAGGAAGTCTTTGGACATCCAAACGACACTACTGTCAAAAACGTACTTAGTTGATGCTTAGTGCCCCCATACGGGCACTACAGTAGTTTAATTAGTTCAATGAGTGCACGGACCGCCAGTAAGTRAGTTCTCCTTTGTGCAAGCGTTGGTTGTATATTCCTGTACGTATACCCAACAAAATTCATGTCACGAAAAAGCAAACAACAACGTCAGAATGAAAAAAAGATTATCATATTTACACAATCGTGTACTGTATAATTGGGTTAGTACTCAGACACATTATTGATTAAAGTGGAAGCAAAAGAGTACCGTATCTTCAGTTCTGCCTGCAACGGTCCGGTACTCCGGTCTCCCCCACAAAAAAGTGCTCGGACCACAGAGAGATAATGTCGAAGCTTTTCGAGTGACGGACTTAAGCTAAATGGTAAGGTGAAACCTTGGCCTAAATTACTTCTAATTACTACTTCTCTCCACCAGCAAATGGATTAGGGACAGTAAGTTAGAATATTGACCGCTGGCACTTGTAAGGCTATCCTTGAAGGAATCTTCAGTTGAACAGGCCCAATGCCAAAGACGGCGCTCTGCCCCCACCCCTCACCCACTCACCCACTCTCTCTCCCACACCTGCTGCCTCCTGCCATCTCTCATTAGTCACTACTCTACTTCCCTTGGGAGCTTGTATCTCCTTCCTCCAATGTTTTTTTTCAATAAAAATTTGTTGTTCTATGTTCCCCTTGAAGTACAATTCTCATGGTAATATTTTCATGTTAGTCCAAGCTGTTTTGAATGTTTGAAAGTAATTCAAAGTTCAAAATTTGGACATTTTTGGATTAGTTGAACTTTAGGAATTTGTTTCTTCTTCATATAGTGTCCATTTCCAATAATTGTTTTGGAAAAAGTTGTATATAGGGTCATTGCTCGAAACACTTGTATTATTTGTTGCGTTTCAGGTTTTTGCTGTGGCAGTACTACGAGTACTACGAGTACTGTGCGTACTATTACACGCTCACAAGATGAAACATGGGCCGTCGATTGAAAATGAGATGTGACAGTGGAATGACACGCTATTACTTCACAGTGGATGACTCGTGTGTTTAGGGTTTAAGATATAGGGTTTAGATAATGTCCATGTAGGATTTTTTTCATCTGTAGTGGGCTCCCAACACTACTATGCAGTACTTAGTATAACGCTGGAGTACTATCATCCAGCAAGGATTGTCTTTTTTGCTGAAAAATGCCTATTGTCATTTCCATTTTAAAAAATTAGAAGTCCATTTTTTAAAATTAAGCAAAAAAAACGACCATTCTTAGGAACTTTGTGTAGAAGACAATTCCCAAGGAAAATATTGAATTTGCATGTTCTATTGCTCATAAATACATGCTAATTGAAGCAGACTTTATGGCAATAAAGAAGGCACAGGAAGCATTGGTTTGCAAATCCCTCTTGTGGGAAGTTGTATGTTCATTAGGAGAACAACCCTACAAAACCTCAGGTCCAACTTCATTACCTTGGGTATTTGAAAGTACTAAAAACCTATAAAATAGCAAGTGTGACATATTATGGAAATTGCACACGACCCCTTGAAATCATTCCAAAAAAATTGAAAAAATGCAAGGACGTTGGAAAATGGAAAAGGAACCTTCACTTTGAATTTCGTGTTGATTGGACCATTTTTGCATTAGTTATGCTACAAACTAACTTCAACTTCCAATAAGTGACGGAAAATAGTACAAGTGTTTCATGCAATGACCCTATACTCATCTTGTTTGTATGGTTCAAATCTCATATCAACCCAATGAGTTATGTGTGATTGTGAAGCATTTTAGTAAAAGGAGGTTTAGCCTTAGATGAATTGTTTGCAACTACTTTTACTATTTTCTTTGGCATTTCAAAGCCATCATGCAGATATAATGAGTCTCATGATTTATTTCACCAATGTCTTGGTATGCCAATTTTAAAGCACTTTTTAATGTGAAGTATTTTTATTTGAGTAGGTTTAGCAATTGAATGCCACCTCCAAATGTGTTGCTAGGAAAATTTCAGCATCTTTTTTCAAAACTAAAACATCATAATCTTGAAATCTATATGGCCAAATGACTCCAAATTTGATTCATGTCATCTACAACACATATACTATAAGATTGTATGGTTGAGTTTTTTGTACCTTAGTGGCATTCAAACATATAACACTTCAAAACCAATGATGTTTTTTAGTCCCAAAAAGTACAAGGAGATACAATGGAGATTAACCTTGGAAAAATGATCCTATCATACGGTGATCATCACATACAAAATTACCTTTGCACTTATTTAAGAACTCTAAAAGTCATTCATCAATTACTTTGAATCCTTCATAGTGTTAAAGGCTTAAAGATCYCCAAAGGCACTCAATATCATTTCAGAAAGCATTTAGAAATTATAAATCATCTCAAACAAGTAAAGCATAATCAAAAGTATTGTATGTTTTCTTGCACACACTAGGGAGAATTGTTTTTTTAATGTTTTGACCTCACATGCAATTGCTATAACTTGCATGAGGTAAGTTTTACTTATTCATGTGAACTTGAGAGGTTTACAAGTTTGAATACAATAATACAAATTACATGGATACAATTGAGATTCTATGGGAAAATGTACTTGGAAGTTCTTCAGATGCTAATTCACAATCTTTTGGCAATCATTTTGTTGTCCTTCATCAAAGCTTATACAATTTTTTTTTAGGAATTTCCTTCTCATATTTGTATTGGCATTATTATCACTAATGACAACAAGGGCCATTAATTAGAGGTATTACTAAAACAAACCACTAGTCGAGCTTGTCATGTAGATTTTCTTGTGGACCCACATTTCTTTGGTCTATGTGGACCATGTTTATCACTACTATATGCCAATGATGCTAAAAAAATGAATTTAACTCGTATTTACACTTAAAAACTCATTATGTATAAATAAAAACTTTCAACTATGTATAGAGTCAAATGGGCTCCAAGAGACCTTTCAGAATCAAAAATCAAACTCAGGTTAAAAAGGATGCACAATCTATATTTTCTATTTCAAACATGKCTCTTTTTAGTGAATTCACAATACAAGTAGATGAAAATCTTTTATAAATGTTTTTAATTAAATTTATCATTTTAAATTGAAACTAAATTGTTGTGAAGACCACTAATATTTAATCCATGTTCAATTTCAAAAAAATATTCAATTTTTGATTTYAACTTTTATTAACAAATTTATGTTGGTGCAATGGTAGATCTAATGGATTTGATGTATGGGTCCTAATAATTAATCTTTGAATGTAATCATTTAACTAATCTCCTAMGTTGCACTTATAACACATCATTACATTTTAGAAATTTGAAATACTAGTATCCTATGTTCTTTAAGGAATAAAACACCTCTTTAATGCATGAGGATTTTTGTCAGTTGTCAATGCCATGTCATAATTTATGAATTTCTSATCCCCTTAACCTCTAAAGTTGACTATATGTCCCCCAAAACACTCAAAATAGGCCATTTTGATGGCAACCCCCCCCTAAAATTGACGAATGAAACCTAGTTGCATCTTATTGAAAAAAGTAGTGGTAGGCTACTTCATTATGTTGTAATGAAAAAATGGGAGGTTTTGATTGCACAAATTGCCAAATTAGAATGTTTGAAGTTGAAAAAAATGGTTTTGGGGGGTAGGAAGCTCTCATTTGGAAAGGCCTTTGCACAATTTAATCTAACTTTTTTGCTTGCACTTGTTTTTCATTCTTAACGAAATAGATTTGGTCACATGTTCAAAAAAAAATTTAACATTTCAAGCTTGGGTACATGTACCACAAAATTCCAGTAGGGTACTAAGTCTAAGAATACTCTCATACAAAGCAGTTTTTTCAACAAATTTTGGCTTACACATACAACAATCTTTTCAAAATGTGAATAATAGAGTTCTAGATTTTAGCTATCCCTAGAAGAAAAGAATAATCACCCAAAATATTAAGCTTGAACAGTCTATGGCCAAATTGAAGTAAAGGATATTTGGGCATATTGTACTTGACATAGGAGGAGGTCWAGTCATGGTTAGTTATGCCCGACTAATCATGAATCACTAACATCAAATCATGTTTCCTTCAATTTTGAATACATTCTCTTATTCCATAAACTTTACTAGTTTATTTTTGAAAATTCAGCATCATATTCATAGAGATCAAAATATTTGGCAACTGTCTCACATAGCTTCAAAAACCACTTTCTCTAAGCCTGGAGAGATGAGAGGAAAAGCTCTTTATATAAGAAGGGATAGTAGGTAAAACAACCTATGTGGGACATGCAAATTAGAATTAGTAGGAGCTCAACCACTAGAAATGAAGTGAAAAGTAGGAATCACATTCTAAATAGAATTTCAAGCTTCACTTGGGAATAGTAGAATTACCTTTTCCAAAAAAAATTGAACCAAGAAAAGTTGTCGAATCAAGAT